>JABASL010000378.1:0-18563 GCA_019775825.1 Neanura muscorum | reverse complement strand
TCCGTTGCCTCCATGATGTCGAGCTTTAGAATGAAATTGGGAAGGAGTGACCATTGGATGAGCAGCTCCACGATAAATTGGAATCTAATGGAGAATTGTGAGTTGAATTGCTGGTGAATACTTTGTTTTAACAGTGAGATGGTTGTGTCGTCTTACGTTATTTACTTTCAACGTCTCTAAAGTTGTGGTGACATTGCTCGTAACATTCTCAAGGGTAGTATTCCCGTGGACACAAGTGATTCCAATGACACGGAGAGGAATATCAGGATGTAAGTGAGCCTTAACAGCCATGATAATAGCCAGTGTATCGTCGAGACCGGCATCAGTGTCGATAAGAATGATTTTTTCCTAAACACAATATAAAAACTAATTTAATGGTTTCACAAACTTATAACTAAACATGTTAAACATCTGTTTGCATCGAACTTACGTTAGAAACCATTTGTCACAATTTGTTGACACTTCCGAATAGGTTGATTAACAATTTAACTCAACAGCAATTAACCGATATTTTCAACCGACTGAATACAACCATAACCACTCACTCCACACAGACACAACAACAAAGTCTTACTTTGGTGAATCTTCAAGTTTAAAAACGGCCACTTATTAAGACGAAGCTGAAACTACGAAATATTTTTAGGACAATAACCTGACATTTCGGATGCGTTTTCTGATTACGGGGATTCATATTAAGTTTAATTCGAACGTAAAGTTGAACTTTTAACAGTTAATTCTAAATTTTATAATCGGGACCCCCAACTCCCCATAGCATTATTTTCTCAAGCATTTCTGGAAATATTTGGCTGATAACCGTGACATTCTTCCGCTGATTCAGCAAACTGCCGTAGTCAACGACCATGAGTCCTCGAGTGTAACGCCCACCAAGCTCCACCGTGCAATGATACTCAACTGACTTCTTGACCACCTTGAAAAGTTAAAATATTCAGTCCACCTCCAGATAAGCAAACGAATTGATGTGAATACAAAATGTGGAAAACTGTTGTTAACTTACAGCGCTGTCAATTAGAGCTGCTGCAGCTACTTGATCGCAGGGTACCCATCCTCCATATTCCTCGGCCCATTCCTTGTTATCCATGATCTTTCGCTCAATAGCATTCAATAAATTAGCAGCCGCAGAATCCACGCCCCCGAGCACATCTTCTCGCCATTTCTGCACGGTTAAATAGAAAAGTCAAACAGGAGTCAAGATTCTAAAAGCAATTAGTTAATACCATTGGTCTCGTCCCTTGGCGAAGGCAGACCTCCCAAGGAACGATGTTGATTGGACAGGTGTAGCTGGAGAGTGTTATGTAAGCTGCTTCTGAATCATATGCAAAGTTAAATTCACTGCTAACCGTGACGTTACCAACGCCTAAAAATAGAAAGTGGTCTGATTTGTTAACCAGCTTAAGATGGCATTAATTAATTTGCATTTGAATGTGTTTTCATACCCTCCATATTCCCACCCATTGAATAGATTCCACATACACAGTCCTTAATTCTTGGATCGAGTCTGATTGCCATCGCCAAATTCGTATGCGGACCAAGGGCTAGTATATTCAATTTGCCTGGAATCCAACACAACACGGTATATTAATCGTAATTTCTGAAATTAATTTAGATGATACAAGAGACCCTTACCCTTATATTCATGTGCGAATCGGATCATGGCCAGTACTCCGTTTTCAGCTTGAAGTTTAGGTTCCATCTTTTGAAATGCGTCACCAAAGCCATCGTATCCGTGGAATGGAGGTGGTGGCAACTTGTCTTCATAAGGGAATACGATTGCAGCTTCGCAGCCCCGGAAAATCGGAATCTAAAAGAAAAATAAGCGTTATAAACACAGATTAAACAGATTAGACATAAAAAAAAAAGCGGATCAAAAAAGAAAACCGTTCGCTCGCTGACCTCTTCCTCTAAACCAAGGACAGTTAACAGCCTAGTAACGTTTTGGGTAACGTTGTCAACTTTTGTATTTCCATCCACGCAAGTGATCCCCACGACCTTGAACTTCCGATTCGGAGAAACATGCGCTCGCAAGCACATTAAAATTGCCAGAGCGTCGTCCGTTCCGGCATCCGTATCGATCAGTACATACGTTGTTTCGGCATCCCAAAAACCCCCAAAGGTAAAAATAATAATTATCCATTTTGAACTCAGATAAAATTAATTTAGTTGTAGTCTAACGAATTAATCTTACCATTTTCAATTTTGTACTCCAGATGTGGGCCCAATTTGTTCCTCACACTTCAAACAAGGAATTTTAATCTTGAGTGCCCCATATCAAAGTTCCAGCTCCAGATATGTATATGTCAGTACCTATACTGGTTATGTGTAAGGAACAAATTACTCCTATAAAACTAGAAGCGATTAAGAGGTTCCGCTAACAAAAAAAACTATGCGATTTCTGTTATCCATTCATAAATTTATGATTTACTTGTCGGAATATTAATACGTCCTTTACTGAAGATGAAACAGTGCGAATAATTTGAAATAAAATAACAAATTGTTACGTTATGCCTAGTACCTAATTAAGAACTTTGAATCATCATGGGGCCCTTCCCAGTTTGAATTGCGTGCTGACGTGTATTTACTTTTGACAAAGCAAGCGGCGTCGTATTAGCACCCGTCAGCCCACCTTTGCTTCCCTTGCCACGTCGATTCCGAATGCTACGATTACTTATCCCGGTGGCGGTAGCGCTGGACGTTGACCCAGCTGTCTTTTTATCCTTTAATGACCTCACTCGGCTTGCCCGCTCAATTTTCTTCTCTGCCTCCGTTTTCCGTAGCCCCTTCATATTTCTTGTAGGAAGACGCCTCAAATCTTGTTTCGGCATATGTACACGACCAAGCTGAGATCCAAATGGATCTTTGGAAATATTCTTGACCTTCTTTGCCTAAGAATATTTTGGTGAAGTTGAAAATAATTGATCATCGATATTCATAAAGTATAAATTAATGGTAATTTACCTTGATTTCTTTTGGTTTCTTGCATGAAGATTTGAACAGATCCAGAGATGCTAACTTCGTCCTACGTAATACCAAATCAACAGAGGGTCCAATTTCTTCCAATTCGACGTATGGTGCCTTTTCTCCTGACTTTTTCATAATAATCCGATAACTTCTCATATAAATCTTGTTCTCGGCTGCCGTGAAGGCAATTACATGTTCAATACCTTCCAGGCGTATGTTCGTTACTTCTTCACCGTGAAAAAAGTCTACTAGGAGATTCTTTATACGGAAGAAATCTGAAGATGGTGATAGGAATGGTTCTCCAGCGAATAGAAGGCACGGTTTAATTCCAACGCCTACTTTGGCATTCTTGAAATCATCCAAACCCTTTAAATTGTCCACACCAAATTCGACCATATCCAGAACTTGATGATCGAACAACCTCCCAATTATAAGGTTGTTTGGTCGCTTTTTGTTATGGGATCCAAATCCAAAGAGGGAGGCATCATGTCTCATACAAAGCGTCTCAATCTCATTCGCTGCTTCGAACGGTTTATAATCATTCTTCTTGCTCATAAACGTGGCATTTGGTTTTTTCAACTTAGCCTTAAAAATATTAGAAAACAAAATCTTTGTTGTATTATCCGTCGCGTGTGTCCAGGCTTCATTGAGGAAACATAGTTTTCACGTAAGTTACCAAAGTCGATTCCTTACCATATCCTTGAGTAACTTCTGTACATTTTCGCCACACTTAGTCCCACGCAGGAATACACTTTGTTTTGTATTTTCAATTAATTTGGGACCCCTTCTCTCCAACTCACGCTTCCCTCGATGTGTCCTAGCTTTTCTGCAAAGTAAACATACCTACAATTTAATGCCAAATTCTGTAGTGTAAGCCTGTAAGGTAGCTCAAGCCCACACAATAAGTTCAGGTCACAAGGTGGAATATTGTAATTTCACACAGATCGACACGGACATCAACTTATGCTATATCAAATTCGCAAAATTACTAGGGTTAATCCTATTCCGTTTTCAAAAAGAACCTAAAGAGGTTCTAGAGTTGGTAGACTTCGTGCAGCCTTGTGCGCAATTCAAAGAAACCTAGCACGGAGAAATATTAATTTTTTAATAAGATCACACGAAAGCACGACCACCAATGTCAAATGTCAAATGAAACAAGGTCAATAATTTGCTGTTGATATTTAACAGAAGGTAGAACTTTACTAGCCAAAATTGCTTAAATTTAGCACATTGGTTTAATGAACTTTACCTACAAATAAATTAAATGACTTACGCAACTCGCTTTATAACCCCCATTACTGAGTAGTATGTAGATTAGAAGATTTCCGTCTTACTGAAACGTTACTCCAGAGTTAAAAGAAAGTGCTAACTTAAAGCGACCTTTGACCTTCAGTTAATTCGTTCGATATTGAAAAACAATTCGATCAAGGAAGAAAAGAGTCAGCCGCGCCGGGGAGGAGGAGTCAATGAAAAAGTCAACAAATTCCTCATCGATCCTCGTGTTAAATCCAAATGTCGGCGGGAATTCTATATTTAAAATGTGGGGCACGCTGAAAGCAACCTTGAAAAGTCATGCTTATGAGCATGAACTTTATAATTATGATTTTTATAATTAACAAAGCCTATGGATGTCGATGCGAATGAAATTATTGTGTAATTCAGTGAAATTCAAAGTCAAATAATTAATTGGCCATTAACTTTAACGGTGCGTCAGTTGTGGGTTCATGATTCTTCGGCCATGATTTATTTTTAATGTACAGACGGACAAAGATAATTTAGATTTTAATTTTAACAAATTAATCTCAACTTTGCATCACACTTTCTAATTAAGCGATCTGTCTTTATGTAATTGTAATAAACTTACTTTGTTCTAAGTTAGATTTAGTAAATGATAGAAAATTTGTGCGTGGGGAGTCTCTATGTGTAATAACTAGCTCATCGATCACTCTGATAGCACTTTTGTTGCTCCAGTTTCACTTGGATTGTTCTTAACGGAAGGAAATGTGTGAATGGTCATTACTTAACTAAAAACTCTATAAACGCAAAATTTTTTTGGTCTTGGCTAATTAAATTGATGAAGCAATTGAAATCTAGCACCTGATTCTTTTTATGGTTAGCTAGAGATTGGTAAGGTAGCAGAGACATTCAACGTTTTTGCTCGAATGACAGAAATAATTCCATAATATCTCGTTTTGTTGAGCATTTTAATCACCCAAAGTCCCAGCACCCATGAAGATCAAATCCATATAAAAGCAAAATTCGACTTTTAATTAACAATCAAAACCAACTAAACACTTAAACATCGCACAGCTTCACTTCAGACGTGCAACAAGGAATTCAAAATGTTCAAAATTGTAATTTTTTTTAGAATTAAATTTAGAACTAAATTTTTAGAAAAGTGAAGTTTAGACCTTTGCTTACATAATTCCAGATCCTGTTAGCCATGCTTGCTGGACTAGCTTCAGCTGGACTTGCCCCACTTGGTCATTTTGTAAACTACGGATACAACATCGGTGGACACGGTGGTGGTTACGGAGGTTAGTCTCAAAATCACATTCATGTATAAAACGGACGCCATTGATAAATCTTATTGTACAGGGTATGGTGGATACGGCGCTGCTTCTGTCAAAGTTGATCAAAAACCACATTCATACAATTACGGAGTAAGTTTTTATAAATGTCAAACGTTACGCTAGTCATTGTAGCGCTTTTCCTAGTTAAAATTCAATTAAATATGGTGATTCCTGCCAATTTTAGGTACAAACCCATGGTCATGGTGGGAACAGTTATATTCACCAAGGTGCAGGATTCGGAGGCTACGGTAAATTGAACTTGACAATAGAAATTGAAAAAAAGTTTGACATGTCTTAATTTACTGAAATTTAAATTAAATTTATATAAAACAGGTGGTGGACACGGATACGGACATGGCGGTGTCTACTGAACGGAAACGGCGCGACTTTTAGAAATTGACGTTTTAAAACGATTACAAATCCAGGTGTTGTTAACATGAGTCAGTATTTATAAACCAGTATTTTGACAACGAATAAACTTTGAGAGCTATATTTTACATGAACATCTTTAAGTCTCTAACCACAACATCTCCACTTTGATTTGATCTTTGACCTCTATCATAGTCCATATAGTTCACTTTATCTAGTTTGCTACAACGATTTGATAAGACCAAAGAAAATATTCATTAAAACGTGAACATGCAGTCACAATTCCTGAAGTTTAGTGTTCAGGAAGTCTTTAACTCGATTAGCTATTCCAATCATGACAAAACTAGGTTCTGAAATCTTAAATTCAGAACGGCCGTCTAGTTACCCCGGAATATGGAAACATCCAAGTGGTCGCCACTTACATTTTCAAAGTATTCTGGATTGGATTAATGGTGAGAAGCATTATATGAGATGAGTTAGACTTTTAAAATGGTATAAATTAACTTAATTTTAATTTTTTAATTTTACTTAATTAACATCTTATTTTCTGTAATGAACGGCTAAGGCAAAAGGCAAGATGACGATTTAAACGGTCTTTGGAGGATACATGATAAGATTTACGATTTGCAAACTTTTGTTAAGCATCATCCTGGCGGCAGTGACTGGTTAGAATTTTCAAAAGGAATGGATATTACTGAAGCGTTTGAAATTTCGCATGTTGAAAATCCAAAATTTGCGGAAAGAACTCTGAAAACCTACTACGTTTGCAATGCGACTTCACGTCGATTCTCTCCGTACACATTCGAAGAAAATGGATTCTACAAAGTTCTAAAGGAAAGAATTCAGCCCATTATCAAGGTAACTGTTATGCCGTGCGTAAACTTTTAGCGTAATGTGGAAACCTTTTAAGCAATCACAGACTCACGATGGTGACAACTGAATGATATTCACAGCGATATGAAAATATTGTTTGATTGTTACAGGCGATTGGCACGGGGCCAACTAATCAGATTCAACGGATGATGGACTCAGTCGCTCTACTTTTCATTCTGATGACTGTAGCTGCAATCACCATAAATTCGACCATTCTACAAATTCTAACAGGATTGACGCTTGCGATGAATAACACGGCATCCCATAATTTTCTACATTTAAGAGAAAATTGGCGAAAATTTTACTTTGACTTCAGTTTGGCTTCTTCCTATGAATTTCGTATGAGCCATGCCTTTAGTCATCATTTGTTTCCAAATACGATTTTGGTAAGGGGCAGATTTTTTTCTAAATTGTGATTCCTTGATTATGATTTTTTAATTAAGATTCTTTGTCCAACGGTTTTTGAATTTTGTTCAGTTAACTCGACCTTACTAATTTCTCTTTTTTCAGGACTTTGAAGTGTCTTCGTATGAACCTCTCCTGGAATTCTTACCCAAACGGAACAAGACACTGATTCAGCGCTATGGCCCTATCCTGTATATTCATTTTGTCTACCTTGTCAATTTTCTTATAATTTTTGTAAATCGATGGCGTCGAGTTCTCAGTTCTCAGCAAGATTTCCGTCCAGAATATCTTTTGGTCCTTGTCCATCTTTTATTTTGTCTTGTTATTAGTACCTCTATTACTTCCGGTTTAACCGGCTGGCTTACCATCCATTTTTCGGCTTCATACTTTTTTAATTTGGTTACAATCAACGCTGGACATCATCATCCAATGATTTTCCATGACGGAGATGAAGCGCGACCGAATCCAGATTTCGGACTTTGCCAATTGGACGCCGTGCGAGATCGATGTGATTCACTGATTCAAAAGTCGTTATTTGTGCAACTGATCTGTTTCGGAGAGCATCCGCTTCATCATCTGTTTCCAACAATTTGTCTTTCCAAACTTAAATATTTAAAACCAATTTTTCTGGAAACGTTGGAAGAATTTCAGGAAACGTTTCCACCATGCATGACACAGTTGGAACATTTTTATGGTACTCTTGCGCAACTGAGACGGATACGACGGAAAGGTAGAACCAGATCAATAACGGACTAGTTCCACTAGACTGTGTTATTTTAAACCAATTTTAAAAAAAAATTATTGTTAAGGACGGTACATTTTAATCCTGAATGACATTCTCTTCAAGGTTTGAAAATAAAGATTTCTGTCAAATAAATAACAAAACTAAATCGAACTTTTTAAGTAATAATCGTCTGCAAATGGCACCGAACACACCCCTTTCACACAAATTTAAATCTAATCTAAAAGGTAAAATTTCTAAAAGGTCTAATTAATAGTAATTTTCTAATTCCACTTCATCCCCCGTCGTTGCTCTGAGTATTTTGGCGAGAAGTTGCGGAGGTACCACAGGACGTCGACTCACATCTATCTCTTTCAATTCGATCTTGGGAATATTGTATTTCGGATTCACGCCGGTCTGTGACTTAATTCGGTTGTGTGATTCCGGTTTCCTGCCTTTCATTTCTGAACGCTGGTATGAATGCTTCGGTCGTTGTTTAATTGAAGGCTCTGGAGCAGTATACTGTCCCTCTGTCGGGTCATGCGGATGCGGATGCGGAGCATTAGAATAAAAATTTGGGTTCGATGGGAAAGGTTCCAAAATTTTGCCATTGAGCTCAAACCCCAGGGCTGATGACAAATAGCCCGGGTCAATGAAAGCTGGGCCACCCAATTTCCGTGCCTGTATTGCTGCAAAGGCTGCCTCATTCGGTGGCAACGCAATTCCTGGAGAGTAGTCAATATCCACATACTTGGAACTAAATTTAGGAGGGTGAACTGTATTTGGAAAATTGATTGAGCTCTCTTCAACTGGTTGATTGTGCCCAATTGGTTCAAAAAGTGGTTCAGTATGGAATGGGCCTAAATCCACTGGGGATGGCCGAAATGGTTTTCGGTCATATCCACGTGGTGGTTCCCGTAGAAGCTCAAGCTGTTCAAAGTCACGGAAGTGAACTTCAGGTATGTTATACTTTGGTCCCCGGACGTGCGGCGAAAGTGGTAATGGCGGGGGAGGTCCGTAACCATTTGGAAATGGGCGGAAGCGATTATTTGAAAATGAGGATATCAATTTATTTTTGACCGCATTATAGTATTCTGGGTCAACTGTTGATTTATAAACGGTTTGAGGTTTCCTTACAAGATTTTCGGGTTTGTCTCTATAGTTGAAACCAATAGCGTCTGCTGGGACGATCCTGATTGGCTTCGGAGAAACATCAGGACGCCGAGGCTGACTCTTGTGCGCCTTGTACGATGTCTGATGTAACATGGACGCCTGCGATTGTTGTGGTTTCGTGGATGTATGAGATAAAGATGGCCGATGGAATTGACGATTCCTGGGTTCAGGATCATTGACCTTATAAATCGTGTAATGTGGCGTATCCTCCACTGGAGAATATCCCAAACCAATGTCGGCCACCAATTTGTTAATATTCGGTTCAGAATGTGTTTCAATCGGTTTCTGGCGGACCACTGGTTCCTTAAAAAATTGTGACGGTAAAACTGACTGCTCAACGAGGACATGTGGCCGTTTAGTAGAAACAGGACGTGGAAGTGGGGATGGCGACGGAGACGGAGAAGGGTCTACTTCCTGTTGCTGTTGCAGTAATTGAAAATATTGGTGTTGTGCTGGTAAAAATTGGATTAATGGCTGTGGATGTACTGGAAGCCGGGGGTCAAATAAATAGTGACCTGGATTTACGAACTGTATTGGCACGTCCTGTGGAATTGGTGTAGGCACAAGGACTGGCTGTTGTTCTTGATAAGTTGTTGGTGTCTGGGGCGAAGTAGATTTAGTAATTGCTGCAAGCTGTTCCTGAAGACGCTGGAGTTGAGCGGCTTGTATTTGTTGAACTTCAGCTTGCATTTGTAATTGGGCCGCTTGAGCTTGAATTTTCTGTTCCTGTTGTTCAGGAGTTGATGGTGGAGTTTCTGGTTCCACGGGAAAGAGTGTGTACAACTGGCCATCTGTCGCTTGCGACAGAATTTGTTGAGGTTGGCCCTGGCTTGGAGATCGTTGCGAACTTAGAAAAGGCTCAGGGCTGGGGTTCCCTTGCTGAAAAATTGCCTGCTGCTGATTGGCTGCAACAACTTGAGACACCAAATTTTGGTGCAATTGAGAAATGACTTTATCGTTTTTAGCCTTTTCGGTTTTTGAATTTGCCGGGGTGACTGGCTTGGAGTCTTTAACAATTTCCATTTTTGTTTCTTGGTCCTCTGAATCCTTCAAAAAATTTAACGTCATCTTCAGCATCAGCCTTAGCGGGTTGTTTCGCAAATCATTTTGAACGATACTTACAGGAATAATTTCACCTTTACTATTCTTCTTCACACCCCCTATTGTTTGGTCTGAGCGGTTAGAAGCGTCTGATTCAACTGCAAATTCATCAGTTGGATTTCCGTCAGATTCACGTTGTTCAAATGGATTAAAGGACGGACTCTCCGAAGGAACATCTTCGTCGCTTGTTTCGTCCATATAAGGTTCCATTTCTTGACATCGCCCAACCTCCACAGTACCTTCACAAAATAAAACACAAGATACATGTTTAAATTATTTTTAGAATTAACGGTTTTTGGGCTTGAAATTAATCTAAAAATTCTTACACGCTACAAAAATTCCCAAGATGAAAATCAGTAGAGCGTTCCCCATTGTTGGCCCTTCAATTGATTATTGCCAAATCAATTAAAACCTTGACTTTAGCAACAATTGATCTAAAATTGATGTCAATGGTTCCTTGGGAGGCGTTACTTGTACTTACTGCTTACTTTGGGTTAGTAATCAAGGTAAATTTAATTAAGATTTGCAAAGATTAGCATGTAAGAAGTATGGGAACAAAATGTCACTTATTTCCATCAAACCAGCACAATGAGAGAAACAAGCTGAATCAGGGTTACCACTTTCAAGTTTTCACTAGCTTTCCTTTTGAGTTTAGCACAAATACACAATTAGAAATCACTTTGATGCGAATTATTTGCAATGATTCTTTTCTGCCAACTCAAACATTGCTGACGAATTGAGCTCCTGCATCAATGTAAAACCGGAATTGGATTCCTGCAAAAAACGTTTGAATGAACCTGAAAATGATTGGACTTTTGAGGAATAAGTTTTCGATTTTTACTAAAATTGGATCACTACAATTAACACACAATTAAACTTGGCGAGACGTTCAGAAGTTCTACTCTCCCTAAGAGCACTTTGAAGACTGATAAAAAAATGGAAATTGACGAGAAGACGAACTCTGCGCTGAACCTGATTAATGCCTGATTTGCCTTACTTCCTTCCTGTCAACTGATCCGTCCACTTTTACTTTTATATCAACAAGTTGACATGACCAAACCCTCCAATCCTTGTAGTCAGGTAAGCAGTGTCCACAAAAGCCTTTAGGCAAACGCAACAATCACATATTTACTAGTGAAACTCGATACTACAAAGCCAAATTTTGGGTATTGTCTGAACACCCAAGAAATGACGATTTTAATAACTTTCGTTTCAGGGCGGAGTTCAACAATTAAGACTTTAAAGAAGATCATGTTACACTCATCCCAAAATGCAATCTGCATAATAATCTGTTTTGTTTATTGTATTAACTACGAAACATAATACCCACGCTATGTTCCAACACGAACCTCCAACTAAAATAAACAGGCTTACATCCGAAAAAAGCAGATTACTTGAACATAAAACACAAAAAACGTTTGAAAGTGAATTCGCGTTTTACTGAAAACATAATTAAGATTATTAAAGGTAACAATTCAACTTTCGAGTATCAAATTCGTTTCTCGTGTTGAATTAGAACTTTAGCTTGTTTGTGAGCCCAAGCGGATGAAAAAGGGAGCCGATTCTAAGATCTGATGTTTGTGTCAACTTGTAAATGATTAATTAGTTTTAAACAAAACGGAAGTGAAATCAAGTTATCCTTCCTTCCGGATTTTCCACAATTTTGATCTGAATGTAAACATTTTAATAATCTTATGGTATTACACTGCATAAGGTGTTAAGTGAATCTGTTACATATCCTGTGTGAGTCGTGGGGGTGATAAAAATTTTAAGTATCGTTTCTCAAATAATTTCGCAATCAGTTTGCAAATATTTTTGTGGTTTCTTCTTTGTAAAATGTAGAATTCACTTTTATAATTAGTTTGAAAAATGTGTACAATAACAATTTATCGAGCGGCATAAGAATACTGCAAAGGTATACTAACAAAAGAGCGCAGATTCTAACTCGTTATACAACTTTCAAACATTTCAAAGCCCTTTATTCACATTTGCTTCCTAGTACAGGAAAATGATGCAGACATTTAGCAAATTTAGTTAATTGCAGTAGAGTAAAGGAAGAAATAAAGTATTTTTACGTAACCTTTGACCTCTTTCTTTCACATGGCAGTGAATTTTTGATGTTTCTCATTTCTGAATTTAATGGCACACGTTTTGAGAATTTTCATACAATTTACTCCTCCTCAACCCGCCAAAATGCGGTTTTATTCTTTTCTCATTTAAAATGTGTCAATATTTTTTTAATTAGTGTTCTTATTTGTTATTAGTAGTGATCGTTGGTGGTGTATGGTGTTGAACTTGAATTAAGTTATTAAGAATCATAAACTGTTCAATTTAATTGACTTTCCTTTACGGACATGAGAGTTTGGTCATGGGGTGCAAATAACACGGGTTAGTAACTTACATATTTTACGAATAACTTCATGGGGAATACGACTTAAATTCGAAGTATTGAAATCTGCTTTAACTTGTACTATGTATGTTGTGGCAATTAGGTCAGTTGGGTCATGGCTTTGTTTCGGAGCAGGTATCAAGTCCAACACTCGTCAACCACTTTCTGGAGCATTTTCAGTACCGTCCCTTCTTAAAGAAGACTGAAGATGAACTCATTCCTTTAATAAAAATAACAGCCGGGGGATCGCATGCAATAATTTGCGATGCTTCTGAAGACCAGCTTTATCATTTCCATCATCTTGGTCTAATTGGTACGAAATGGAAATGTCCACAAGAACAGACATTACCAAAAGCGAATGGGGAAATCAACGAAGTATTAGTATCGGGATGGGATTTTGCTCTGTTTCTAAATACTGATGGACAATTATATTCAATGGGAGATAATACATATTGCCAACTCGGCCGAAGCACTACTTCCGAATTGTGTACCTCCAATAATTTTTCATCGACTAACTTTTCTCCCTGTTGGAGAAATGCACAATTACCAACAAAACTTGGAGACGTTTCGGCGGGAATGAGACATGTTGTCGGGATCACCACAGAATCTTCGCTAATTTGTTGGGGCGACAATTCAAAGAGCCAAACCGGGGTAGACTCGGACTTAAAACTCATTTCAGAACCAACAATAATCATTCCTCACTTCAAACCTGCCATAGTTCGATGCAGTAAAATGGCAACTATTGTGCTTTCAGAAGATGGATGTTTCTATGGTTCTGGATTAAATAAGTTTGGAATGCTGGGGGAGAATTTTCAAAACGTGCTTCCAGGATTTATCAAATTATTTCAAATTGAAGATCCATTGACTGATATTCGGGTAAAGGACTACCAATGTGGTTGGAATCATGTTCTAGTCCTTCTTGAAAATGGTAAACTTATGTCGTGGGGACGAAACAACTTTTCTCAGTTGGGTCGACCATGCCAACAAATCAGTGCTACAGCTACTGCCAAATATGACGGAAAACCTGGGTTTGTTGAAGGACTTCCGGAGAAAATTGTTGCCATTTCATGTGGATCTGAACATAATTTAGTACTCGGGGTGTCGGGTCAAGTCTACTCTTGGGGATGGAACGAACATGAAAATTGCGGGACTTCCGGGAGCGATTCGTCAGAAGTTGTCAATCATCCAACGAAAGTGGAACTACCGACGACAGAATCAGCTGGACTCATCGGTTGTGGTGGTGGGAACTCTTTCGTGTTCACACACCAAAGAAGGTAACAGGACTCTTGACTGTGACAAATAAATAAGTGTCGTTTCTTACGCTTATGTAAATGGTTTCGGACGTAACCAAGACAGAAAGTTTATTCGATCAAACAAACAAGCGTGTGAGTTTTATGTTGTTCTCTCGTCATCGCATCGCATCGTCCTTCGTTTCGCAACCAGTCAGTCCTAATCGTGTAGAGTCAGTTGAAGCAGTAATTTTGGAAAGTATTTCAAATATGCCGATTATCTTCGATTGTTGTGGCCGAGTTGAGGAGGCAAAGAAAAACGTACATCCCAAAATTGGGAAAGTGATATGTGCTGCCAATGTGGAGAAAGTTTGGTGTAAGGTTTCCGAGTTTATCGAAAATCAGTTGTGTGCTGGTCGTGGAGTGCGTATTCCAGGATTTGTGACCTTCAATTATAAAGTTTTCACAAGAGACGTAAATCAGAAAAAAGTTGTTGTGGAACGTGTTCCTTTTATGCTTCTGAACGAAGAATTGGTAAAGATGTATGACCTCAAGGCTCGAAGACCTCCTTTCAACTTCGACGTAAGGTTTCAATCTTATCAAGTTTCAACTCCAAAATTAACATTTGATTGACATGAAATTGACTTTTCATTGTTTTACAGGTTCCAGAGATCCCTTTGAATTTGTCGCAGATCACTTGTGAAACGGGAATGCCACGTGCTTGTGTCGAGGCTTCCGTTGACGAAGTTGTTCAGGCAAGTTCAGTAATAGGCTTAGTTTGAATTATTTATTTATTACTTTATTTTTTATTAAACATTTTATTCACAAACTTTCAGAAGCAAATGTACTTCAAATATGGTTATGTTGAAAATGTCTTAGTGTGATAAGCCCAAATTTTCAATTAGAAAAAATTAATTAAGATTATAATTACAGCGACTTAGATACCTTATAATTTTTTCTCCAATTTTTCAGGCTTTCAAACGAGCTCTGGTTACGGATAACCACGTCGAATTTCANATAATTACAGCGACTTAGATACCTTATAATTTTTTCTCCAATTTTTCAGGCTTTCAAACGAGCTCTGGTTACGGATAACCACGTCGAATTTCATTTTCCCGATATTGGACGCCTTGTTATAAAATGTGGAGAGGTGAATCCATTCTTCTGTACCCAGTTCATGATCAAGAACGTTTTTGGACAAGAGATCCTGAAGGATAAGGCTTGTCCCAAGCTTCCCTAAAAAATTTAAAAGAAATCAATTAACTCAAATATTAACAACAGCAAAATGGAAAGGGAATGGGGTATATCACAACGATTCTGAATAAAAAGTCATCCAAAACAATTACAAGAGTCTTTGTATGCGGGTGGGACCATACTTTGAAAACTTCGTAACTTTGGGATTTTATTACTAACGGTTGGGTTTGTTTAACAAACACGAGTTAGTTATGGGTTTGCTTATAGCACTAATTCAAAGAAGTAACTACAAAAACATCGGTGAATTGCGCCGCGCATCTGTCCATAAGGTTTGGAAAAATGGAAAATACTGAAATTGACAAGGATTTTGCAGGCGGCGATGCTGGTGAGAAGGAGTCAGTACTGAGTTTGGGTGTTGGTGAATCTACAGTTTTCAATCCTCCACCGCCGAAGGAGGTGGTAACTAATCTCCAAGCCGAAACCGAGAAACAGCTTCAGCTTGTTCTGGAGGAGAAAGAACAGGATCACCATCCCGAACGCAGCGGTGTGTTAGAATGGAAAGCAGATTCAGAGCCTGAAGCGCATCTTCGAGATAGCATTGTCTATGAGGTGGAGGGCGGTGGAACCGAAGCTGGAACTGGAAAGACACGTTTATCTTTCTACGAAGTGACGCAACAGCGTGATCAATCCCTTTACGAAAAGGCGTCTTGTTCTTCCGATGTGATTCGGGTCTGGTACGTTAACCTTTGTAAAAATGAAATTTCTTAGCGTAAATTACGTTTACCGCTGGCGTTTTTAAACGTTTGTGTGATTTATAGGAACCAAATCAGTCATTATATCAAAAGCAAGCTAAGACAGGGATCAGGCGTCATTATTACCGGCCTCGGAATAATCACTACAGTTTTAGCAAAACGCTGGGGTGACGCTGGCCACTTCATTCTTCAGCGAAGACCGGTTTTTATCGTCTCTAAAATACTTGTGTCTCGGTACAAGTTAATGGATTTTTCCGATCAAATTCTTGGATTTCGGGTACGCAACTCAAAAACTTGAAAACTTCTACTATTAATTTTTGTTTTTGTAAAAATTGAAAATTATGCGTTCGAATTCAGGCACCAGCGTCCTTGATGAATTTGAATGAGGTGGGAGACAAAGCCAAAGTGACAAGGTCTGTCGTGGACGGCGTTGTTACCGAAGTTCTCCAAGTAATTCATAATCGCCTAAAACTAAATTTAAATTCAAAATATCAAAAGACGGTTTTATAGACGTTTGCTCGCGCTCTGGCATCTGGCAAGGCCATTGAGTTTCCGTTTCCCTTCATTGGAAAATTCCAAGTTAGAAATCGACGCTGTGTAATGCGATTCTATGCGGAATTTTACCGTAGCATGGGATACAACTTGAAAGATATTGGTGGCGTTGCCGGAGGTCCACAAGCTGCCTCTACGGTAATGATAGCTCTGGCTAAATGATCGAAGGGAAATGATAATTACAAGCTTTTTGTAACGTTTTTAGCTTGATACATCATTGCCTACCAGAAACTGGACAAAATTTTTTTTAGAAAAGGACGATCTTGACGACGCGGATATTTTGCCGGGACGAATGACCCCACTCAATACTCATATTCCAACAGAGTCTTTCCGATCTGTTTTTCATCTTCGTGAAGTCCGTTCTGTGAATGAAATCATAACCGTAACTGAAGAGGAACTCCGCAACGTGGACTGCCTACAAGTACAATGCTTAGAACCCGAAATGGACGAAATTTCAGAAAAGGATGTCTCAACGGTTGGTCCGAAGGAAGAATGTGAGATAGCTCACTCGGAATTTAATTGGTGCCCAATTGCGGAGGACGATAGGGGAGAAGCTAGATTTTTATACCCGGAGATTCAGTTCCCTGGAGAGGATCATGGTGAGGATGGCATGCGGAATTGGGTACAAATGATGAAGATAAGTCCTCCCTATTATTCTGGAGAAGCAGTTGGAGAAATGCCTGGAGAGGGTGAAGCACAAATGCCTCAAACACCTGCGCCATCACTCTTGTCTCAAGAAGACGCTGGAGAGGCCACTCCTAGGCCACCATTGGAACCACCTTTGATCTCAAAAATAGAGGAATGGGACATTGAACCTGGAAGGCCATGTCATCACAACTACAGACCGGAACCCTTGTACAAAGTTCATCCTTCCGGTAACTTTGTAATTGACATGTTCCTTCCCGAAAGCACACACTATGCCAATGCTCTATTCAATCACCACTACGCGCTTTGTGCCAAAACCTTGGGAATATCTACAACTAAAACGCATTTGTCAGGAAGAAAAATCAACGCAGCGGAGACCGTGGGAACCTTCAGTTCATTTCATGCATTTTGAAGGCTCATGATTCAAACCGCAGCATATAAGAAACCATTTTACTCCCAAAAAGTAAAATTCATACTTCAAGGTAATACGAACTTATGTTTTTAAATTAAACCGTATTCGACAAATTCCCGGGGTAATCTCCATGACTCATGGAGTCCATGAGTCTTGATCTTGCAAGACTTCGGTTGATCCATTTTATGTAAAATCGAAACAAAAATACAATATGGAAAGTCGCAGTTACTCAATTTTGAAAACTTTGAAAGCATTTCTTATGAGTCCCAGTTTTGTTTTGGGGGTCTTGCATTCTACTACCTGGTTATACAATTCTGATAATGATTGACGCGTAATGTAATTTGCATTTTCTTGAGCTGGAAAGAATCCGATACAACTCCAAATCGAAAAAAAGATGAGCAAATTGAATATCATTAAAATATTCGAGGCATTGCAAGGTCACAAATAGTTCAGTTGACGAAAGTTAAGAATGTGCAAGTCGAACGGAATCTTGGATGATTCAGTGCAATGAGAATGACAGAACTAATGCTAATTGCAAAAAAGATAGGTCATGGAAATACGTATAAAAAGGAAGAACACTAGCGGACAAAGCCATTAGGATCTGATCGTTGTTAACGCAAAGTCCAGCACTCCTTTTGCGAAGACTGGCAGAAATACGTCTTCCAGTTCTCTTTCATTATTGAACACAATGAAGTTCAAAGCGATTCAACAATTTCTAATCACCCAGTGCGCCGTTCTACTACTCAATTCTGTTACGGCGTCACCCTTTAATTTGTTCGATTTTGGATTTGGCGATGACGAACCAGGTAAATATCATATAATATCTTTGAGTATTTAGTCCTCGCCGCAGCAGGAAGTATAGTAAAGCGATCGTTTAATTACAATAACCGGTTACAAAATTTGTTTTCAGAAGATGATGGAGCCTCAGCTTCAGTATCCGGTACCAAAAGCGGATCAATTAGTGTTGATGGACCGTTGGGGAGTATAAGTAAGTTACAATTGCAAAAAATGATTTCGATAAACTCTCCTAGTATTTGCCATTTTTGTTTCTAATTCCCACGTTCGCTTGTTATAGGTGCTAATGGAGCAATCGGCGGAGCTGGATCCGCTTCCCTTGGGACAGATGAATCCATGCGACAGGGTCAGTTTGGAGGTCAGTTAGGAAACCAGATGGGAGGACAAATGGGAGGTAACCCCGG
>JABASL010000377.1:0-18598 GCA_019775825.1 Neanura muscorum | reverse complement strand
TTACTACATCAAGCATATCAAGGAATTATAAAAATTCTAGAATTTCTATTCCTGCCTTATCTTATCTTAAATCGTCTCGTTAGTATGACTAAGCTTTAGTGGTCTCAATTTTCCAACTTAATGACAACGTAAAGTTTAATTTGATTCTCGACTGGGACACTATGTTGTCAGTGACCGATAATTTTCTCACGGCTTTTTTTATCGCTTTTTATGTGCTAAACTACTTCATTTGTACGGAGGAACAATGAAACGGGTTTCATTTGGGCTACTTTTGCATATTTCCCCGAAAAACCGAAAAATCCGAAATTCGGGGAAATCGGATTTCCGGTCAGATTTTTCGGGTTTTTTGCATACGGATCCTTTTGTTGGGTCATCGAAACCTTAAGTTTCGAATTTGGTTGAGATCGGTTGGTAAATACCGAAGATATAGTGAAAAATGTGTCAAAAGGGGGTCAGGTTCGGATGGCTCTGGGGGGCCAGGGTCACTTCCAGGGGGTGCCAAAGCGGGGTCAGCACGAAAGGTCATCTCCTGAGGAACAAAAAAGGTCCAGTGAGGACCTTTCCTCCGACGCTGAGGTCGGAGGTCAAAAAGTCACTGGTAGCGAGCGACCAACGAACTCCATTTGACATTTGTGCCTTTTTTTAAATTTAAGAAAAGGCGAGCGGGCGAAGCGAGGGAGCCAACTAGACATGCCCGATTCTAGGATCGAATGGGATTCCTTTCGATTCTAGAATCGGGCATGTCTAGTTTTACACATGGTGAACGATTGACATGACCTGCTTAATTCGATCCTACTTCCGGTGTATTTTGACATTTGGGATACGTGGTGTGATATCCCCCTCATGGTATTCCCTTTTGTCGTAGCTTGTGTACTAAAAAAAAAGTTGGTTATAGCGAGGAGGCAGGCAGGCGCAGTGAAGTTCTCTGTCAACTGTTTCTCACTTCTGATTCTTCACAAGTTAAAAATCAAGTGAGTGCACCATCTTCCTACCCTTCTTACTTGTCCATTCTGGAGCAACATTTAATATCACAAATGTTGTGTCTAATTAATCAACATTAACTAATTAAAGCCAAAACTTACTCAGGCACAATCCCTCGTTTCTTACTCCTTGGCCTTACACATTCACATACATTTTATTATCAATACCCAGACCACAGGTAAGTTGGCAAAATATAAACACTTCGGCTATAACCCACTTACTATTTACCTTTGACCTTCCTCTCTTCGCTTTTCAGGTCCGTAATCAAGGTCCAGCCCAGGCTGCAGGAGATACACGGAATTGAGCACATTATTTAATGGGCTCTTTACCGTCCACTAGTTATTTCATCGAGTTGATGTTCAATGAATCACGACAGGCATATTCTGATTCGTGTGCAACTGTTAGACTTCATTAACTATGCTTCGGGATCCTTCTCGACATGATGGTTTATCGAATAATCAGGCAGCCAGGGGTAAGTAATTTTTAAAAATTCATGCAGTATTTACCAAGATGTAGTTCAGTATTCCAATGAATACAAGGTGAATGAGCTCCAGTTTCGCTGCAGGGCTTACTAACATTCAGTTCTCAATTACTAAAGTATAAATTTGAGAAATATAACAAGAAGATACATGAATCAGTTAAGCATATCCCTAATTTGTTATGTAATTTGTTTTTAGATCTGCAGAGGGAACGGCAGCGTCAGGAGAGACAGCAGATGCTGGTATCTGATGATGCAGGGGTCAGTCCAAATATACAAGACCTCTTTAACGCACCGGTCAAAGTAAGTACACAGGAACTAGAGTGGCAGAATGATCAATAAGTTTGGTTTAAGGAATTCTGAATTATTATAGATGAGAATGTCTTAAATTGGTAAAACTGAATTTAAATTTTCCAGGTAAAACCCTCCGTAGAAGATCCTACAAGTATTGAAGTGAGAAAGACTTTTGGAAGCTATGATAGTGCACGTCCGTTCTTACTTGATAATAATGGGCTGCTTCAGCGTCGTCTAATTGGTGTTGACCAAACAGTAAATTCGGTCAGTGGAGTGGGAAGTACTTCTACTTCAGGTCAAGTTCAATCCCAGAGTAATAGTACAAGTACTACAAGTGTAGCGGATCATCGCACATCTGCAGCAGTGAGTACAGGTAGTAGCGGAGTGTCGGCGAAGCCTCTTGCATTGTCAGGTACGATTTCACATAGGCCTTTTCCGGGTGCTATAAATTCGAGTAATACAACTGCCAAATCAGATTATCAGTCCCTCTTCAAGCACATTCCCCCACCGCTTAGTCAACAATCATTGCACAAGGGTCCATTATTACTGGGAACGGGAACATCTACGCAAGTACCAAGTTCCCTAACGTATATTCCTGGACAACCCCCACTTTCAAGTCTGAATCACATAAGTAGCGCCTGGAATTTACCAACACCCCTAAGTCCCTTTCCGGTACGAAGAAATAATAAGTTGAGTACAACGACGCTACCAATTACGTTTGTCAATACGAATTCTCTCAATACCTCGAGCACTACAACTACCAGTGAAATAGGAGATCCTACTACTAAACTATCAACGAAATCAAATAATACGTCATTAAGCAGTTCTTCAGCTCCTTCTACGACTACTACACTGCAGCCTTCAACGACGACGACGACCAGTATTTATAGCAACCTTAACGTTAGTGTGGTCAAAAGTGAATTGAAATCAGCTGTAAATCCTAGTGCTTCTTCTGTTGGTGCTCCTATTGCCAGCGCTGCTCCTGCGCCTGAAAAATCAGTTACACAACATACATTTAAAAAACCATTGGAGAGGGTAAGTTTGGTGTAAAATCAACAAAACTAAAAATTGGATTAATTTTTCAAACAATTTTTGCATGTTTTTTTTTTCATTTTCTAGAACGATAGTCGTTTAGAACTGGATAGCATTATTCGGGTACATTTTTACACAATTTCTTATACAAATTACTACCAAATAATACTTAATCAATAATTCGTCCGGCGATAATTCGATTTCACGTTTTCGATATTTCGATTTTTGAAAAGGATATTTATATTTTGAGTTTTCATAACGAATTGGTATTTGATATTTTAGGAAATGACGGATGTACGTTCTCCACTTGCTGCAATACTCCCGAAAGATTCCTCGCCGAAGAAAGTCGTGGGACGAAGGGTGTGTGATTATTTCAGTTACTTAGAAATTATTTGCAATTTGACTTGCTGTGGCGTAAAGTAAAACAAAAATTAACGTAAAATGATGTTTTAATTTTCATTAATTCCGTTGTAACAATTTTTTTAGGTGTTGTCGTAAACTGCTTAATTGCATAAAAGTTTTCAAACTTGATTTTAATAATTATCCCCATTTTTCTAGTCTTCAAAGAATGATGATCGAACTATTGAAGCTTTAGAGTAAGTTTCAAACGATATAAATGTAAACTATAATATTTGGGACCATTGTGTAATAATTTGTGTTTATAATTAACTAATTATCAATTATATATTTATTACCACAGGGGAATCAACGATCTAAAAAGTAACATGTCCCCACTTTCTACTACTGGAATGAATTCGAGTTCAAGTTCGAGTGGAAGCGATTCCAGCGATTCTGATTCGGATTCTGACTCGAGTAGCGGAAGTGAGATGGCGACTCCCTCAACGAATGTTGTCAAACCTTCGACAGATACCACTGTACGTGATGATAAATAGTGAATTTCGAATTATTAATTTTTTGTCTATGAATATGTAGTAGTTAGTATGGATATGGATGGTATGATGATGGTGTCTTACGTGTAAAATTCTGGGGTTGATTTGTGTCGTGTGTAGCGATCTCCTACTGAGCGTGAGAGTTGGAGTTTGTCATCGTTTGTTGGGGGAATTCGGAAGGAGAATGCACTCATTGAGGCCGCTTCAACTTCTTTGGTATGATTGTTTCAATTTGTGAAGGAAACGAATCAATTGCTCTACAAATTCATGTTGCTTATTTGTTTCAAACCTTGGATTTGTGTTAAAACTTTCAATTTCAATGAATTAGGATCCTAAGACTGCGTCAGTTAAGTCCGACATGCTGGATTCAGTTTCCGAAACCTTGAATAAACATCCAGACAAGTCTGAATATCCTTCCTCAACGTCTGGAATATCAAAATTCTCATCAAATAATTCAACAATCCTTGATACATCAAAAGCTTTAAATAAATCTTCAGCCGGGTTTGTCAAACCGAGTGTGCCACACTCAAAGTCCACTAATAAGGATTCAGGTAAAAATCTGAATATCACGATTTTTGTTATGTTTTTTTTTACTTCACGTTGTTGTCTTAGTTCAGAATTATTTTTCATTGCCTCGTTTATAAACGTTTCAATAATTTCAAATCCCCTTAAATGAAAGCTTCGGAATTGTCAAAATGAAGATTGTCTTACGTTAAGGTTTGATTTTCCCGCTAGGGTGGAAATGGTAGCCATTTTTAGATCCGCGTTATGAGAAGAGGTAGCTAATAATTCTAAAAAAACAACATAAATTTTGAACGATTTTTTTTTTGTTACATCGTGATACCTTCAGTACATGTTTTTGTCAACGAAGCCGTTTGGCTTGTTGTGATTGACCAAAATTGATCATTAGCTCAGAAATAGAAGAGCTTTTAATTTTTATTATTTAACATAATATTTGTTAATTTATGCAAATTTATTGAAATTTATGATCGCTTTAAGTTTACCTAACCTCGTCACGTGGCGTTAAATATAGATTCATAAATGAATAAACTTTGCAACCCATTTTTGTTTTAGTGCTTCAATTATGTTTGTTCTGAAATTGTCTTTCTTGTGTTTCAGGTTCATACTTCAAGGGAACGAGCCCAGTGGATAAGGGAACGGTGCTGCCGAAATTACTTCCAGTGTCATTAAAGATCAGTCCAGCGCTGATTGCCCACAAAGATCCAACCCTTAGTGGAAGCAGTAGCGAAGAGGACGAACCGCCTGTTGTTCCCCAGGTTCCAGCCAAAGATAAAGAGAGTGAGAAAATTGTCGCGTCCAAGGGTCGAGCTCCTTCCAAGCGTCCCTCAACAACGACCATTGAATTGTCGCCGCCCATCAAGAAACCACGTCGTAGTAGCCAACAACAACCCACGTTGCAGCCACCTCCAGCCGACAAACCTACCACCCAGAAAATTGATGAGAAACAAGGGAAGCGACAGTCAGTTGATCGAAATAAGAACGATATGATTGGTCGTCTCTTCAGGCCCAAGAAGGAAAAGGCTGAAGAAGGTGGCAAGGGTGGTAAAGGCGGGAAGGGCGGAAAAGACAAAGAGAGCAGCAGTGTCGTACCAGCAGCATCCGTTAGCCCCGCAAGAGAAGAAAAGACTGGAAAATGCCGGGTAAAGTCATCCCCGACGTCGAATCGCGTATCCGCTAAGGACAATGGAAGAAAACGTACTTCAAGTCCCTCAATTGCTACGACTGCGCCCGCGAGCAAGACCAACGGAGAGGTCAAGATGATCCATGATAAAGTTGACAGCAAAGTGAGTCATAGTACCAGTGGGTCCAAATCACGGCGCAGTGCTAGTCCAGCTAAGGGTCAGAAGGTCAGCAGCGGTAGTTCAGTTAGCGCAAGCGCAAGTTCGGCAGCCTCAGTTGAAAAGTCTGATAAAAAACACTCGATCAGCAGTGCTAACTCCAAAAAGGATAGAGAGAATTTGAAGGCTAAACGTCTCAGTGATGGCTCCAAGACGAGCAAATCGGCAGCGGCTGCGCAAACAAGAGAAGCTGTAGCAACTGTGACGGTGCAAACTAGGGAAGCAATACCTTCATCAAAAGGAAAGCAGCAACCAACGGATAGTACGAAACAAAAGGCCAAGGGTTCACCAAAACATAATAAAGGAAAAAGTGAAGTGAAAACATCTAGTTCTGCGTCAAGTAAACCGTCCAAGCCTGCTACAACTTCTGCGTCAACATCAAGCATTGCGTCAACTAGTTCGAAGTCAAGTAGTAGTAGTAGTAAAGTCAAGAATGAAAATAAGTCAATGCCTCCACCATTAGCTCCTCTATCTCATTCTCCGGCTTCTCGGAGTCCTCACAAGGAGACCAATCGGAGAAAAGATTCGAAATCATCGAATTCCGGTAAACATTTGCGCGAGCCCCCTCCTACGTCACTGCTTGTTCGAATACCAATCAATAATCTTCCTAGAGCTCCAAAATTACCAAAACCTGAGCATCAATCTACGACCACTGTGCTAACATCCTCATCGTCCGCTTCATCAAATAGCTTGAAACGGGAGAGTACAAGTAGTGAAAGTAAAAATAGTAGCAGAGAAGATAAGAATAAGCATGAAGATGAAGGTAGAGGTCAAAAGGCGCAAGGCACAACTCCTAGTCTCGTTGGTAGTTCAGTGGAAGATGTTAGTGATACTCTTCAGTTTGTGCCTAAAAGATCTAGTGGAGGAGGACCTGAGCAATTAATCAAACCAACGCCTAAAGACCATTCTTCCTCAAATAGCTCCAATAGTCACAAACGTGAGCAAAAATCGTTCTCACTCTATATCCAAAAAACCTAAAATTAAGGAAGAGCCACCTGAACTCGACGATAAGGTGAGGATTGACTATTCATAATTTTCATCCGTCCCGATCCCACGTTATTTAAAACTAAAACGTGTGATTTCCATCACAATCTTTTCAAGATATCAAAATTTCGGGTTCGGTTTCGAATCAAATTTACGAAATCGGACTCCTGCCCCTCCCGGCCAAGTTTAATGTTTGAAGTTAAGGGTATGGAAGGTTCAGGTGCTGGAATCTTAATTCTGAAAGTTTGAATGCGCGGGAGGAATAAAATGGATTTAAAGTCATGGCTAATTAATATTCGTTTAATTTTTTGTAGACTTATTTTGGACAAGAATTCTGCAATCAACGTGCCGAGTGCGCTGGTAGCGTACATTGCAAGTACAACTGCAGCGAAAACTCCACCAGACCCTCCGGATTCTTCATTGAATCCAACACATTCATCTTCATCCCCAACTTTAGCTCTTCCTCAACCACAGTATTTGAGTTACTTTGAAAAAGTGGACCAACAAGAAGACTTTTTCGCGTAGTAAGTATTACTTAAAATGGTAGTTTACAGGGTGAGCAATTAAAAGGTCCAATTTCCCTCCCTTCCCTTTCAAAAAATAGACTATTTCATACAGTAGAAGAAAATTGGATTTATACCGCCTATACCACCGCAAAATTCGAACTTCGATATATCCTTTTTCATCATGCCGATACCAAATCCAAAAATCAGGGTTTTCAGCGTTTCCAAATAAAAAAATCGGCATATATTGACGTGTTAATTGATCACCCTCAATACTGCTATTGACGATGACATCAATTCTTGCACAGTAGTTGAAGGCCGTGATTTCGAAATCATGTCATCGATGTCAAATGTATAAATAATAATAATTACAAAAGCGCAATAATATTCTGATGTAATTTCCGTAGTGATCACAACTACTATCTGAACGAAGCGAAAAGATTGAAGCATAGGGCTGACAAGGAAGAGACTGGAGTGGCGCAACTGTTGACATACATGGATTCGTCACTTTATTTTATTCTGGCAGCGGTTATTATGGAACGTACGGCATCTGGGGATGAGGCCCAAATCATGTTTGAACAAACGTTCAATCTCATTCGACATATTACAATCAGACCGCGGGTTGGAAACGGAAACCTGGGGGATGACCCCCAAGAGGTCAAAATTTTAGTTCTAACGTAAGGCTTTTCTAAAAATCTGTTGATCAAAATATGATCAAATATCACAAGCGTTTTCATTCAACATTACTCTAGAGTTTTATAAATTATTAAAATTTTGGTCGTGTTGAGTTTTTTTTTTTTTAAATTTTAATTGTTTTATTTTTATGTCCACAGCTATCGCATTATGTCTCTCCTATCCCTGAAGCTGTACAAACTAAAAGCCCGTGAAATATGGGATATGTCTGTTTACTTAATGGAATTTTTTGACACGAAAAATTCCCAAGAGCACATGGCCAATATGGTGTCGAATAATAGTCCAAGGACAAGCCTATCCACTCCGTCTCCGCGCTCACCAGCTCTCTCCCCCGCGGGTTCTGGACCAACAAGTGTTGGAAGTGGAACTCAATCCTCTATTCACTCACCGCATCACCAGCCTCAACAACATGTTGTAATGCCTAAGCAGGTATACAATAAAATGTACAGGTATTGTGCCTCGACAAAATCACTCATCACTGCTCATGAACACTGGAATGAGGCAGATAATATTGTAGAGCGATTTCATGTCCAAGGTATTCTTTTTTTTACATGATGTGAACCGCCCCATTAATAATGCTCATTGTAACCCGACCTTAATTGTATTTTTGTCAATTTCAGATTTCTTCATCTCAATTGATAGGATAAACGGTCCGCTAACCTTACACAGCACCCTTCTCGATCTCGTCCGTTACGGACGCTGTGGATTAAAACAGTTGAATATGGAGACTTCGTAGCAATAAACAGTCATAGCCAAATCAAAATCCAAAGAAAAGTCATCGTAGATGCCCAAAAATCCTCATTTCAGCACAAATATCATCAAAGTTCAAGACAATTCAGATAAAACTCATCGTATTGGGAAGAATGGTTAACTTGCAGAAAATTCAGAGGAATCCTAAGAAAATTCATTGTTTCTGGGTAGAAGATCAGCATTCTTGTCAAGAAAAGCGTCGGTGCTGTTCAGAATGGTTCAGGATGGCCATCAAATCAATAATCCAAAGCAGTGAGCAACAAGTACAGAAGTAATTGGTAACAGCTGGGTTATATAACCCCAATTAGGAAAGAATTTGCATGTCTAACTGAAGATTATTTTTGTTTAATTGGCATTTACTATCAAATTTTATGTGAATTTTATTATTTTTTGGAGTCAATAATGATGATTTTAAAGAGTTGGATTAGAAACGGCTAAGGGGAATAACGTGCTACGAGTACGACGGAAGTCGAGTTGAGGCCTGCGCTTCACTGTGTTCTTTTATTTGGACGAATGGAACGATGGACATTGATTGGTTGTTTAAAAATACTTCGTAAATCTTTTGATAAGGAGATTAAGTAAGTTAATTGTTAACAGAAGAAGTATAGTTTTGTAAGTAGGGACGATTTACTTACTACAAGGCTCCTGCCAAAAAGTTTAATTATTTAACTAATTGTTGTCTGATAATGGTTTACTCATTTAGTTGCTCGTACTCGCACTACTACTCTTCTCTTATCTAGTTGTTATAGACCTCTTCGTATCGAAACGGCCGGGAACGGTATGTAACGGCCCGACACGGTCTCGCATTTAACGGTCTTCTAAAGAACTGGACGCTAACCGATTTTTCTTACAGAATTCTTATAGCAATTTTATTTTACAAAAAAAAAGCGTAAATCAGCGCACGACGAAGGTTAAAATCATGCAGTGAATTTTCAATGGCGTCTAATTTTTCTTGTGTGCCACCCAAAGGGGCAGGGGATGAAGGAATTCATTGGATTCAAACTATCCCTATGCCCCTTCCATTAACCCCTGACCCGTGGGAAAGAGAATGGACAAACTTTGGTGCAAATGTGATACAAAAGTTTTTAGAAATAATTAGTTGCTTAACTTGTTCAATGGTTTTAACTTTTGGAAATAAACATAATACAAAAGTTATGTTTCTTAATACGTCAAACGAAAAAAAAATGTTGTTCATGGCCTCATTTTGGTATTAGTTCAAGATTTATTAAATAAAATGTCTAATTTCCTTCTCGTTTTCAGTTGTGTCAAAAATTTCTGACACCTGGACTTTCCATTGACACGATGACGTTCCTATTTAGGCCGAAAGTCGTGAATCAAATTTCTGTTAAAATACTCCTGAGAATTTGAAATATGAACCAGTGTTTGATCACCGTGTAAATTAAGATTGGTGACTGGGGGTGTGGGGACTAATCCATGGATTTTCACTTTCTTTTGATTTATTTGGTGACAGGATTACGAGGGATTTAGGAGACTCTATTATGGAATTGGAAGAAAGTTTGATTGATTTACTTCTTCGAGAGGGTGAGAGTCAGAATCCGGAATGATGACTTTTGGACTTAAGGTGAGTCAGAGCCATGAGCCATGGATTTCGAAAATCGCTACAACGGACAGGAGGTTGTACTACGATTTTGAGGTCAAAGATCAAGAGCTTGAAGCTTAACCAAGCTCTTAATCGATTCAATAATTTTGGAATTAAGCAGAACGTTAGGGTTGTCACGCCTCGGGTTTAGTTCCTTCGACGCTTTTAAGCTTCGCTTCGAAGTTTACTTTAACCTCATCGGGTCATCTGTCATTTGGTGATAGAATCTTTGAACTTTGGTTGTACAGAAGGATCTGAAAGGTTAAAGGTCATTTCATCCGATTTCACGGTACAGGCTAAGGTTAACTGTCATACGTCTCATGTATTCCGGGTGTTGCTCGTTCCTGCTCCAGGTTTAGGTTTTAGTTCCATACACCATGCTTGATAAATGAACAAACTTTGGGTTTTTTACTGCTAATGACACTTTCGTTTCCTGAGCCCTAAAATGTCGTACCTCGAGGGCAAGAATCTTTGCGACCGCTCAAGTGCCTTTCTTTTGTGGTAGGTGACATGTGATGTCCCCTGGCCTCGAGGCCTTAGTCATTCCAATCTAATTGACTCTTTCACATAAAAGAAGAAACTGGATCAGGCAGCTTGTAAGTGGGGGTCTTCACTTTAGAAGGGCCCATGCCTTACCTCAACGTTTCAAGCATCCTTCAGGTAGGACAGTGACGAATGTGGACTCCAAAGGCTAATTTGAGCGTTTATCCGTCGCGCTCAAGACATGTCAATCCAAAACACGAGTCCTTCCTTGCTCGAATCCTGGAATTCCGTTGTTTCAAGAAAAATCTCTGTTAAATCTCTGTTTTATTCAAATCCATCACGCAGTCGGAAAATCCGTCTCCATAATTTTGAAAAGATCCAAAACAAAATTAAAAAACTGAAACGAAATTTCGAGGTTACAGTAATGTGCTAAACTAGCTTTATACAGAGCGATCCAAGAAAGTAGTTCGTTCTTGTGCGAACGATGTTTCAAGATCAAAAGGCTGCACCCAATTCCGAAAATAATTTCTACAATTAAGTATTTCACAAACGTATTGTTAAACATTTGGATCGTAAAAGTAGACCGGGGTTCACTGTATTTTCAGACTGACCAAAGCTAGTCATTAATCTCTGCCTAGATTTAGGGCTGATTAAGATCCTGAAGCTGAGAATAAAAAACACTTTGATTCAATTTTCATTCAGCATTCGGAGAATGAAGTTTCTGGCTGGATGTTACAGCAGTTTTTAGCATTTTAGCCTCAAACGTACGTGGGGACGTAGTAGGAGCGTTTGGACGAATTAAAGGCTGAGAAGCCTGAACATTTGGTTAATTAAGATAAGAAGATGGAATGAAACTTTAATGGACAAACCTTTAGCTTTCACTCTTACTTTCTTTTGACTACGAGTCATTAGTACTCACACATTTTGTAATTGTACCTTGACACGGACCTTAACACGAGCCTTAACAAGGAAATTTTGTATTTTCAAATTGGGTCAGGACTCTGGGACTGTTACTCCTTGATTAGTTTCCCTGATCTGTTCTTGTCAATCGCTGCAGCGATTAGTTGCAAAAAGGCTGGAAGGACCATAAATGGAGGATGAACCTTAAGGTGAAGCCTTATTAGGGTGATCGCTTGGGTGATCCCTTATCAGCGTATAAAAGGGGGTTAGAGCAAGGTGTGTTGACTGTTAGAGAAAAGTCATAAAGCAGTGACTTGTCACTGGATCCTAACATCTTGAAATGTGAGTAGTTGAGATTCATTTGGAACATTTGGGAGATCCTAATGACATTCCCTTAAAATTTTCTCCAGGAAGCGTATTCCTGGAGAAAATCTCATGAGCACCACTTCAATCTACCAAAACATCCTCTTAAATCCCTTCTCAAATAAACCAAATTACTCATATTATTCCAAATGGAAGGAAAAGCGTCTTGGGACAGGATCCATAATAGCACCTTTAAAAAATTACTAAAACCCAAGTCAAAATCCTCAAATTTNCAAATAAACCAAATTACTCATATTATTCCAAATGGAAGGAAAAGCGTCTTGGGACAGGATCCATAATAGCACCTTTAAAAAATTACTAAAACCCAAGTCAAAATCCTCAAATTTCAACTCGAATTCTTAAATTTTTGGGCTAGCCGTTCTAAATTGGCTTCTACCCGCTGGCTTTCATTAAAATTTTTAGGACAGAAATACACTAAAAGTGAGATTGTAAAACCAGAAATTCTAAAATTGGGATGATTTTATAGGACGCAACTCTAAAAAACATGGCTTTGTATTAACGCAAAATGAAACGCAAAACAGGCAGAGGGGTTGCGTGGAGCGCTGAAAGTAGAAAGGAACGCTGAAAAAAAGGGAATGAACTCCAGCCTTTTTCTAAACATTGTTTTAAACTCAATTAACTCAAAGTTTCTGTTTGAAATCCGGGTTTGAAGCCATTGATGAATGGCATTTTCACTTTCTAAGAAAAAAAAAGAAAAAGTTTTCTCTTGTTTTAGTCCTAATTTATGTGATATTGAGAGTAGGGATTTTGAAAAGCATTATAAAAATGCTATGTAATTTTCTTTCAATTCCCTTAGTAAGTGGATGGCTCAGGAAAAGGCACATTTATTTTCCTTTCTCCAAGATCCTTTTCTCTTATTTTTTTTTTGGTTGGAGGAAATGTGTTTGGGATCGTTAAGCTATTTGTAGGATGGAGGAAACTGTCAGTTTGAAGAAGAAGGGAAAAGCCGGCCTTAAACTTTTCAAAGACTTTCCATGCAAATATCATAACTGGATTTCTTCAGAACTTTCTTCTTCATTGAAATCAAGGTAATGTGATTAACATGGAAGAAAACTTGGAATCGATATGCTCTACAGAAGGAAAGTAGAAGACGCTTGTTTAGAAAACTCGTCTCCACTCTGGTGGTGCCTGGAGTAGAATCGCTTCTGGACGTTCTTTTTCCCCTAAAACTGGAACTCCTATTTTGGTGGGGTTGAAAAGGACGACAGCTGGGGTGACTTGGGACTATGTCTTTGCAAGTCTCAGCATCAAGCTTCAGCGTCCCCAGTTCCAGCGTCTAGATCTTTTTGCTGACTTGATAATTGGCATTGAATTAAGTGAGAAAAGTGTTGACTTGAGAATCTTTTGGAGCGATTGAGGCTATACGCAAAACTTTTCAAACACTTTTCCTTCCCTTGGTTTCAAACTTTTAGCCAAAGTTTGATGCAGGCCGCTGGAACGCTATTATTTGGTGTATAGTAGGTCCACTCAGGGGTGATGGGCCTAGAGTTAATGACCTTGTGACCTTTAGGTTATGCCTTTTAGCCTTTTTAAGTGACCTCTACTTCCTAATGCTACGAACGTTTTGCCAGCATATGCACTTTTGAACATACTTGATCGAAAATCAGCAAATCAAAATTACAGTAAAAGCCGCGCATGACAGAAATCGTAGTGAATATTTCCATATTTTGTTTGTCTTAGGATCTTCGGACCTCAAATGGCTACTCGTGCGTTGTGTACGCAAAAATGATGAATTTGCTGGTGTAAAACTGGTGTTTTGGGGAGGGATACCACTATTGTTGAGTAGCCATTATTTGAAAAAAATTACGTTTATTTGAGTGATATTTGTTTGGCGTCCGTGGCGTACTTTGTGGTTCCCATACATTTTTTTTTCTTTGACTTTTCACTTTCTTGATGAGTTAGGGCTTTTTCCTTTGGCTTTAAGTGGTAGTTTTTTTGGTATTTTAGGAAAGGCGAGAAAGGTTCCTTTTTGTAGACGATTTTGGGAAATTCTTTTCCACTTTCACCCAACTGTTCACACAAAATCCAACAAAAGTTCGTCACTGGCTTCGCACAAAAACTTTGTGAAATATCTAGAAGAAATTGTCTCCAAAGGGAAGAAAAATTTAATATTCATTTGTCCCTATATTTAGAAGAAAAACAAAACCGTGTGAAAATTCTGTCCGGAACTTTTATCTCAAGTTCAAGTTCAGTTCAAATAAAACCGGATGTGATTAACTTTAAATCGTTTTTCTTTTCCCAGTTTTCTTTGATACAAAATTGAAATTTTGTTGGTTAAGGTTAGTGCATAAATTACAGTGCCTTAAAATGTCTGTCCAACTTTCACCTCTTTATCTTTCTCTTTTTTCCGATCAATTTTCTGAGCAAGTGGTAATGAAATATTCGGATCTGAGATGGCTTTGATCACTTTGACAGCTTTCAACAATGGGAAATATGGTGGGAAATCCGAATATTTAATTAACAGTTGGGCAGAAAATTTATCTGAAAAAGAGAAAGTAGAGAAAGCTGGACAGATATTTAAAGGGGTTGATTTAGCTGGTTGTTTTACATATACTAGAAAGGACTACTTTATGAAAACCACTTTAAAAATGTTGTAATGAAGTAGCGGAATAGCCAAAATCCAACTTTCACCTCTTTATCTTTCTCTTTTTTCCGATCAATTTTCTGAGCAAGTGGTAATGAAATATTCGGATCTGAGATTCTTTGATCGCTTTGATAGCTTTCAATAATGGGAAATATGGTGGGAAATCCGAATATTTAATTAACAGTTGGGCAGAAAATTTATCTGAAAAAGAGAAAGTAGAAAAAGTTGGACAGATATTTAAAGGGGTTGATTTAGCTGGTTGTTTTACATATACTAGAAAGGACTACTTTATGAAAACCACTTTAAAAATGTTGTAATGAAGTAGCGGAATAGCCAAAACTTGAGGATCACATAAATGAAATGCTTTAAAATTTGTCAATCCGCTTCTAAGACAATCGCAACAAATTGACCATTACTGCAGGGGGCTTGCTATGGGTCACAGCTAAAAAGATAATCTGGAATTGTTATCTCTGACACAAATTTTTTTAGCCCGACCCAGTCGTGCTTATGGGATCACTATGTCTGTCCGCCTGTCTGTCCGTCTGAGACACGCTAGCGGCCAAAGTACAGGTCATAGGGTGACCAAATTTGGCACAAAAGGTCAATGTGACAATGCGAAGGCTAAGTTCGAACATGGGCCGGATCGGTCCACCCCTTCCATGTCAACAGGTCATATGTCCATTATAAGGGGTCATTGACCCCCCGAGTTCAAAACTAGTGCAGAGTGTGCAAAGAAGTTCAGGGTTGCACAGTTTCTGGACAGAAGTCATTATCAGGGTTATGAGCGTTACGAGATTATCTAGCACAATTAATGTAATGAGTGCAGACAGAAGGACGAAGGGACAGGACAAATTCACGAAGTATCTTCGGCCACATAATCACAGAGTGCATGAGATCACTCTATGGAGAAAGTTGTAACTTTTGTAATGTTTGTAAATTTATCATGGAAAGTGGTTTTTGGTGAGTGATGCATTAGAAAAGATGATGTATGACTTATCGAACAAAGACTGTCAGTGTCAAATGTCACTTTAAAGATCAGGCACACGACTACACACGACATCCTACAACCCCAGCTTCACTCTGTGCAGTCGTCCGTACTTGGAAAATTAACAATTACCACAACAATTACAGTTCTAGCATTGTTGTCATAATAGAATTTTGCATATTCTTCCGAATCCACCCATCCGACTGCCTTGCGTAAATTTCGAAGCTTGTTATGATTATTTTGGATCATCCACAAGCACGATGACTCTTCTACGATGTTTGGATCCTACCATCAATATTTTGAATTTATTGCGACTCCTGCGCCATGGATTTGCGATGAATTGAACGAATCTGAGTATGTTTAGATAGAAAGTGAATTTGGCTACTTTTTGATGATGATGGTGATCAAGTGGATTGGGAGTTTGGGGTTAGAGGGTGGAATCGCTCCTCACTGCTCTTTGGAGATCACTTGACTATCAATCATGATGACCACATACTGAGCCTCCAGCCTCTTTTTCCATCCAACCTTCCAGCCTCCCTTGACACAAAGAGGCTCCTACTCTACGTTCTCTTAGTCAGTGACAACGAGACTTTCCCACCAACTCTATTTTCCACATCATCCCACCACCTTCCAGCCTTCTTCACCGATTCTTTTTTCAGCGATCCCAAAGAGAGAGGCCGAGTAAGAATTATTTCGTCCGTCCCGCCTTCTTCTCTCCTTCCCAGGGTCCTAATTCAATGTCCCACTGAGTAATTCTAATCATAGTGGACAGGAGATTCATGTAAGGAGGGCTACGGGGAGAAAAGCATTAGTAACTACATACAGAGCATTTATAAAGTGGAGTCTAAAACAAAAGAAAGCGACTTTCACCCTTCTGCGACTTTTCACCACACTGACTAGGAACGCATCTTCTGTCATATTGTCAGCGATAAGGCTTCAGTGTCTCAGGAGCCGAATTCAGTAAGAATTGGCTATCTTGAAGAATGCAAGCAGTTAGCCCACATCCGTTGGTCGGTAGGAGCATAGCTTTTTGAAAGAAACGATTAGTGAACCATTGAAACCACCAACAATAATCTGAGATTCATTTGGGCTGGTAAGCTCGGGGCATTTTTTTTTAAATTCAGAAAGGTCAATCTCAGGAGCCGAATTCAGTAAGAATTGGCTATCTTGAAGAATGCAAGCAGTTAGCCCACATCCGTTGGTCGGTAGGAGCATAGCCTTTTGAAAGAAACGATTAGTGAACCATTGAAACCACCAACAATAATCTGAGATCCATTTGGGCTGGTTAGCTCGGGGCATTTTTTTTTAAATTCAGAAAGCTCAACATACTTATTACTAAATTCAGTTACAAAACCAGTCTTCCGAGGTTTCCAATGTCCCAATGCCGGAGTGGAACCTGCTTTCAACTGAATTTGCCCCCAGATTTCGCTATTTAGTGCCCAGTGTCCTAAAACCTTGAAATATGAAACATAAAAGTTGCTTTCTTTTTTCGCTTCTTAAATAACGCTCTGGTAGGAAAGGATCTCGGCTAAGGATTCTAGGAATATTTGATGAGGGGAATTGAATTCACATGTTACGGGTGGGCTAGGGAACTTGATGGATTCTCTAACTTATTCGAAAGGTGATTTTGGGGTCAATGGTTTAGAATCTGACCAATTGGGAGGGTTGAATTTTACATTTTGAACTCGGAGGCTCGTGCCTGTACCCGGGGGATGGGATTTTGAAAAGAGCGTGCATTAGCCCTGATTTCAGTGTCAGAGGTCTCATCGAAGATTCAATGAATTATGGAGTCTCGCTTGGAGACTCTAGAAAAAAAACTTCCATTTCCTTCCTACATGAAGAAATATTCAACTGCCATTGAATTTTGATGGGAAGATACGTAACATTTCTTCTGATGAAAAATGAACTCAGCCTACTTTCTCCATTTACGAGGGAGTGGGGGGGGGAGAAGAAATGAGGGTGGGCTCATAAAACCTTTTACTCAAAGTGTAAATTATACATGTCACATTCCCCTGATTTCTTAGCTCTCAACTTTCTCCAAAAGAATGGAATTTCTGCATTCTAAGATACTTTGGATAACGTAAGTTTCCCCATAAAAGCTCCAACTTTATATCTCATCACAAGCATAAAAATCACAAAAGTTAAAAAAAAACATTTCAAAATTTACGTAGGATTTTGAAATTTGAAAAATTCTGTTTAAACACTTTAACTCTACCAATCCCCACCAATTTATAGAATTTCTAACAAATTAGCTAAATGGCCTCTAATAACCTTAAAAGCGAATTTTACAAAGTTGTTATTTTTTTAAATTCTAACCGTATTTCAAAATTTAAAATTGTAAAATAAGTATAAATGTACAAAACCTACAAATTTTAGAACAGCCCAATACGTCAAATTCCTGTTTTATTGGCGCCAATATTTGAATTTCTGAATTTGTACTGAATATTATTTCTGTTTTTGAGGTACTTGAATTTGTAAGGGCTCGTATTTCAAATGAGTAATTATTTGTGAAATTACGGTATTCTCATCCCGTGGTGGCATCAACCCTCTGCAGCTGTAAAACCATGCCTTTTGTAGTACTTTGGCGTGATTGCCTTGGTGATCTCTGGAGTTGATGTCATCCATCATGTGGAATCTGAATTAAGGGCCCCCTCCTTCTTCTGCCAATCAGAAGAATGTCCGCCCCATTCATGCCCCCGCTAACATTCCAATTTGATTAACGGACCAACTTACTAATTTTTCATCTTCCACCACTTACTTAGACTCCCCTAACTTTTAAATCAGACGCCGCTTTTCAAAGAAGTTTCCACTAAATGGCGCTTGATAGAAACTTCTCAATTACTTTCATTCGATTAGGCTCAACTCTTTCCAAAAACTATGTAACCACCCGCAAGCCCTAAGCTCTAACACCCTCTTAATTATTAAATCAAAACCCGTTGTTATGGTTACATTCTCACTCAACCAAGTTGAACCAAGACTCCAACTCGCAGTAATATCCCACTCTGCCCGGAAAATAAGAACTTAAATTTGATCCCCTTGGATTTTGTTCATTGAAATATCACTTCACTATATTAGAATCCAAATCAAAACATTTAACCCCGGTCTCGTAGTCCGAGTGGATAGGTTATCACCCTATCCAGGAGTGGGCGGTGGTTCGAGTCCAGCCGTCGCCACACACTTTGGTGGTTTTTCCCGAAA
>JABASL010000375.1:0-18629 GCA_019775825.1 Neanura muscorum | reverse complement strand
CAGACCCTAATTAAAGTACCTGCAAAAGTTGGGGATCCAAAAGACTTTGCATCGTCCTAAGATTTCAAAAGCTAACAAATATAATTTTATTTAATCGTTCTAGGTCTTTGATTCAAAAGATAATTCGAAATTCTCCTTCATCAAGAAATTAATTAGAAATATCGTTAACAGGTTAACGTCGTAAAAAGTTAACAAATAAAGCTACAGTTATTTTAAGTCAGGAGCGAAAAATCGTCTCCAACTCTAAGTTGATTATTTTAAGAATTCCCAAACAAGCCTGTTCTAAAGCAGGATTAAAATGACAAAGTACACCCATAGAATTAACCCTGAAGAATACGTCCAGGGGGCCCAAAAAAGTTGGATTTTAGGACAACGGGCCGTTGTGTTTAGGGTTAAGACGTTTGCTTTGTTAATTTTTTGGGTGTAGTACTAAGTATTTTTAATCCCGTATTAGAACGGGCTTGTTTGGGAAAGGCTCGTTTTAAGATAATTTCAAAATTAGTTGAAGTTAATTAATGAAAACCAAAAATTAGAAAGCTATATACATTGTGTATAAAAAATTAATTCTAAGAGTATTTTCTATAATCTAAAGTTCCAATAGAATTCCCAGTGTCGTCATTTAATTGGTAAATCTTTCGATTTTGCTTACCGTTTTGATTAATTCGAGACGTTAGATGTACATCCCTACGAAGAGATTCGCGTTAATGTCGTTGTATTTCGGCATGATTTTGAATTGTTCTTGAAAGTAGGTTCTGCAACCTGCGATGGCATCTTCCACATTTTCTTTGTACATCATGAAAAGTCCCTGGACCATGGCTAGCGAAACCTTTTGTTCGATTGATTTGATTTCAGTCAGGAATTGACGCTTGACACTCTCCGTTGTGTCAGGATAAAATCTAGTATTTGCTCATCATCGGGATAATCTAATAGCATTTTGATATCAACTCTTCCGGGTCGGGTCAAAGCAGGGTCAAGCTTCTCGGGGTGGTTTGTCGTAAGGAAAATTATCTTTCCATCGCATGAGGCGACTCCGTCCAATGCATTCAAAAGCCCACGGAAAGTGACAACTGAGCCAGACCACCCACCCAGGACGACATTCGTTTGTGCAGTTGAAGCGTCAATGTCACCGCGGGCCTTGAAAGCACAGTCAATGTCTTCAACGAGAATCAACGTATTAGCTGGAGTCTTGTTAAGGTGGTGAATTAACACGTCGTCAGTGAGGCCCTTGGCTGAAAGGGATAATGCGCAAATATCTTGTTTGAATTCTCCAGCGATTGCACGGACCATACTCGTCTTCCCACACCCTGTTAAACACAAATACATTCCAGCATTCATTCCGAACCGATTTAAAGAATCACTTTAAAAAAATCATCGTGAACTTTTACAAAAATATTTCTTCGCCAACTTTAGCGGTTTTTCATTTAGCAGTACTTTCTTTACCTGGCGGACCGTAAAGAAGATAACCTCTTCGGTGTGGAATACTCCTATCTTCGTACCATTTTCGGGCGTTTTGGAATGACTGGATATCTTTTACTAAGTGTTCAACCTGACCTTTGGCCAGAAAAACAGATTCAGTAGATCGCCGTGGTTTTGGGCTACCTAATTTCCTCCATTCGTGAAAGGTGTTACATATGCCAAAGACCGTTGTTTGATTTTCCTTTCCACCACCAGCGCCAGAAGCCAAGGCTTCCAGAAGGAGACTTTCCAGTGCTTCGGAGTTCCACTTGAAGGCAGAAATCTTAAGCGTAGCGGTTGAACTAGTATGGAGACGGACATCAGGATTCAGCGTTACGGTAACCCGGAACAATTTTCCTGCATAGAAGAAAAAGGTGGAGCCGAAGAGAGGTCCGCCTCTTAACTTTGGAAGTTTTTGGCCGTAACTGGTTGCCTTGTTACTGAATTTGCCCCAAACGTGGTTAGCCAATCGAAATACTTTTTGACCTTTGTTGTTTTTAATTTCCGACTTTTCATCATCGGTTTTAGTTTCCGACTTTTTGTCATCGGTTTCAATTTCCGACTTTTCATCATCGTAAACCAGCGTCTTCGATTTTTCAGCAGGACAAGGAGGGTGGTCTAGTTTGGAACCGAGCCATGTTTTAATATGTTCAAAGTTTCCGTTGTGAACATCACTAAACGTGACTGAAACCTAAAACCAACCAAGCTAACTTTTTATACACAGTTCAATATTTTTGGTATTAACATATCTGAATTTGGAATGGAAGAGTGAAAACTGTTGAATTAAATACCGTTAACGCATCCCACATATCTTCTTTAAATAAATTCAGAATGTAGATTACAATGAGGTAGGTCAGAATCGGCACAATCCCATTCCAACTGAAGTCTTCCTCCATGATTATGTCAAACAGGACCTCCTGAATCAGCAAAAGAGTACGAACGAATGTTTTTAGGTCAAGGTACGATGGTGAGGTCAAGTCTACGAAACGAAATATCCTACAGTTAGAATGTAGAACTTAACTGAACAGAAGTGAAAAACGGAATGACGATGATCCCAATTCAAAATTAAATCCTTTTTGTTAGAAAATCCTGGTGGATGGTTCCGAACGTTCAACGGCGGCTTTATTAGCCAATCGTAGGCTATGCCACCTACGAAAAACGTAACTTACTCTGCTTGTGTGGACGTCGTCGTCGCGTCGTCGTCAGGTTCTTGGCTTGATAAATGATAACGCGAACGTTGTTGCTTCTCACTTGCGAAATGCTGCTGTGCAGGCTTGCTAGCCGGCTGTCGTCGTCGTCGCGTCCGTTCGTTATCTTTCCTTAGCCTTAAACTCTACTAATCCGACAGTTTAAATCTAGCACACACACACGTTACACCACAAAAAAAAGTGGACAAGGTTAATTACGAAAAGTTTACGAAATGAATTTAGAAAAGCCTTTTTATGTAAAAATCTCGAAACAAAAGTAAAAATCTTATTGTTAATTTTTAAAAATTTGCTTCCAGGAGGCAGGCTCTAATTATTAAGACCGAGCTCTGCGTATGTCTTTATGGAAACTTAAAGTATGTCTGTCTGTCTGTCCGTCTGTACACACTATAACTTTCGAACGGGTAGACTTTTTTTTTCAAATCTGTTTGCAGAATTGGGTTCTAGGGTTTAAGGGTGAGGTCAAGTTCGGAGATGGGCTCTAAGGGCCTACCCCTTGGGGTTTCTCATAAGAACTTTCCCGTGTGCTTACATTTTTGCAGTCCGTTTCGATCGGGGCGTTTATTAGGCGTCATATCTCATGTGACTACATTAATTCGGCGGCAAAAACCCGAGAAAATGGTCTCATGCACCTACCTTATTCACCTGTGTACGTTTGCTTTATTTACCTTGGGCGTAACCTTCTCCCATTTTTGTCTATTTTACGTTGCCATGGACCTTGGACTACATAGTCCAAAAATGGCTCCAAGGGACCGGCCGTTCTATGGGCTTCATATTGGGGCCCTTTCTCGGGTTGGATTTTAAAAAAAAAATTTTTTACATGGTTATTTTCTAGTGGAAAATCCTGGACAAATGTTCGAAGACGATCTCAAATGGATTACCCTTTCCGGGGGATTTCCATTTTTTTAATAGTTTTAAAAAATCTTTTGAATTTTCGAAACTGTGTGATCGCTTCTGATGGGGTAATGAGCGAGGACGAGTTCGAAGATGGGCCCTGAGGAGCCAACCCTTTAGAAGAAGTTTCTCTTCGCGGCAACTACTGGTGCACATGCGCATAGCAGCGCAGCTCAGCCTTCGTCACGTGCGTTTGCAACGGTTTATTAGAAGTAGCCGGTGTACCAGAATTTTCTTATCAGAATTCATCGTCTGTTTGCAAATTACAATAACTAGGTTGACTTTGACCTTAATGACCTTGGCTTCATGTTCGCAATTTTAATTGTAGGTAACTAGAGCTTGACCTTCGGAAAAATTTGTCTTACTCTAGATTCAGCCCCCGTAGTAAAGTACCGGATACGCAGCCACAGGACCATGATGTCCTCGCATTTGACACCTTACCAAACACGAAAATACGTTTGCAACGTCAAGCCTCACGCTTGCGGCAATCAATCGGTGTTTTATTCCTTTGCCTTGGACGAGCGATATTTAGCTTAAGATTAGAAGTCCTCACGTCAAAGTTTCAGATTTTTCCTTTAAAATCGTTCAACTTTTTCGTTGCGAACAAGCTACAAAATACGAATTCGAAATGTGATTTTTCGTAAATTTGTAACGCCTTTAGTTCAATTGATACAAACAATTTTGAATTATCATCACATTAGTTGGGTTAAAATTAAAGTTGCTGCCGATCCTTTGTTAACTGAACACTGGAACGGCGTGCAAGATTTGTGGGAGGAAAGTCACCGCGGGAGCGGGGCTTATGCTCTTCTTCAATTTCCGAGCCATCAAACTGCTTTCCCAGTAAAACTTTTACTGCTGGCTCTCCATCTTCTTCCTGGTCAGGTAGTGGCGCTGCTACGCTTTTACATGAGATGTCCAACGCCGATTGCTTCAAATTCACATAACTTCCGTCAGGAATACAAGGTTGACTCATTTGCTGCGGTGGTGGTTGGGCTGGAAGATAGCTGTAAATGACCTGTCTTAATTTTGGGTTTGCACGTTTTGCCCAATCAGCCCATTCTCCTGAAATTTGTGTCCCACTCATGTCCAGATACTCCAAACGTGTACAGTACGTAATCAAGTCCACAAAATACTGGGGCGTGATCTGAGGTCAATCAAGTAGAAGGTTTAAAATTTTAGGATAAGTATAACCTGTAATTATATTATTATTGGCATTAGTGCTCGAACCTGTGAGCAACCTGTAAGCTTCAGTTTTTGTAAATTTTCTAAATCAGTAACACCGAACGGGATTACGAAATCGTTCAGACGGGGATTGTAGGCCAATGATAAAATTTCAATTCCTATTTACAAAAACAAGAGAGAAGTAGTCACTTTTTGAAAATATTTTTGAAGTTTTGTTTGAATTTGCTTACTGGGACAAACACCGATGTAAGATCCACCCGAATTATGAAGGCGCAGTAGCGACGGATCAATTTTATCGAGAGTTCCATTGGCTAACAAATTTTGCATTTGGGAATGTCGTATGCCCGTGATTCCTTCCGTTGACATTCCAATAAGGTATTCAAGAAAAACAACGCGCAGGTGTGGCAGATGTCGCCAAATATCATGTACAAATGGATCCTTGACAAACGTATTTTGACTTAAGTTGAGGCACGTCAAGTGACATAAAGTTGACATAAGTGATGTAAAGAGTTTCGCCCGAGGGAAGATGCCCAGTCCAGTGTTAAAGCACAAATTCAAGCTCTTAAGTTTCTTGAGCTTCAAGGGCAAAAGGGAATCAATTAGAAGCTCCCAGTTCATGGTCGTGGAAAAAGTAGCGGAAATATCCAATTCCTCCAAATTCACCATTCGAGCCAGAAATGCAAACGAAGTAATGTTTGAAGAAAAACCGCGTAAAATCAGCCGCTTCAACTTAGTAAAAGAGCACTGGAGATGAAGAAAAGTGCGCTGAGATATCTGCGTAAAGGATAAATCTACTTCGGTCAAATTCTTCTGTTGCTTGAAAAGTGCAAGGAGACAGTTGTCCGTTAGTTTCGCATGGCGCAAGTGCAATGAACTTAATTTGAGTTGCGCTACGTTAGCCAAGGCCCCGACATATTCTGGAAATAAGTTGGATCCGGTCAACTCAAGTCGTGTGACAAGTTTTGGGTTAAGGGCCACGTAGCGTAGAACGTCAGCCACATCCCAGAGGGGTACAGTCACCATGCTAGTGTCATGGAGGCATAGGGCCTCGACCTTGGGAACGAGAAGCAAAAGGTCACGAAGCACACCCTGGGGTAGGAGATTTGAATCCAGGACTTTCAAACTAGTCAACTCCGAAAGGAAATTTTGTTGTCGAAGGCAGCGGACATTATCCACGAGTCGGATGACATGGGTCATTTTCTGGTGCTGAATGCTCCCTTCTTCAGTCTTCCATAATTGGCAGTCATACATATTACGGCAGCTGAACGTCAATGATCTCAAGTTGGGACATGCACTGAGCACTGCCAGAAATTCCACAGAGGACAAGGAATGAGACATAAGTTCCAATGACTGAATACTGTATCCGATGGCCAGCCAAAAGGAAGCCTGAATTTGACTCGAGTTGTCCAGAAGTGGAGTAATGAAACGAAAGTTTTTCCAGTACTTGAATTCACGACCTCGGAGGAAGTCCAAAGTTTGATCAGGATTTCCACGTAAAACCATTACACTCAAGTCCCAGAATTTGTTTCCAGCACATACGATGTCATTCCAGGAGCGACAAACTAGCCGACTATGACACAAGTCTCGAAATTGAAGATGATTGAACACGGCCTTCATTACCTGTAGTAAAAAAAAAGTTACAGAGGTCAATTTAATTTGAATTTACAGTTCACCAAGTTTCAATTTACTTCCGAGGTACGCTGGACAGAAACGGGGTCAGATTCCCCTGGAATATAAGAGAAGCAGCTCCTTCCGTGCATAAATTGCATAGTGCTCATTTTAGATTTCCAAGTGACTTCTTTAATTAAAAATTAATTGCGTTGTCTAATTAAAATGCAGATTTGCCTTTCAGTCCCAGCTTCCTGTCTAAAACTCCAAGTTTCCATTCCAAGTTTTAAAGTCGAGTTATTGTTATTATACGCATGTTATTCTGTTGTCCTGGAAACTGGGATTCAAGCAGTACTCTTATTTTTTCGCTAACCTGCGACCTAACAGTTACCAAAACCATAGGTGGTTAGCACTGAATTTGTACTTTGGACACCATAAGTTCAACCATTGTAAACATTTGTCTAGTGGCACTGGCACAGGTCAAAAGTCATTTGAGGTCACAAGTTTGAAAAATGCCATCTTGATAAGGTTGACAGTCGGAGAAAGTTCTGTCTTCTGGTTGGGTGAAGATGAAGAAGGTAAAAAAAAGAGCGCCATCATGCCAATTCAAAATAATAAACGCAGGCAGAACAGAAATCAAAGAAAAATCACTTTCTAGTGTCAACAAATCGTTAATTAAAAATTAACTAATTAATCCGTGGATAAAGCCTTGACACAGCTAACGTTATTATTACAGATTGTTAAATTGAGTTTGGAGTGAGTGTTGAAAGGTCAGGTCAGCTGATTTGGTTTTGATCTTTTGCGGAGTTGGGTTTGTGTCATTGTGCGTGTGTACCAAATTATACAAATCCAAGTTCTTCGAAAAATTAAGAATACTTTCACACCGTTTAAATTCATTCAGTGTTCATTTAGCATTCAAACTCCTCAAATTCCGAGAAAATTGATTGTGATGATGGTTTCCGACAGGATAAATCACTCTGACATGAGTTCAGGTAGGACAGCATTGAAATTATTTAGGAACTGAACTTTTATTTTTATTTTTTGTACTATCCAGCAAGTGTATTTAGATGCAAGAAGTGGATGTTGCGATTATAAGAAAGAACTAGTGTTCTCTATAAATGGATTCTTATATTGACTAATTTATAGTACTAATAATTGTCTTTTTTTAAGAACCGATTGGCACAGACATGAAGAAAATCGATTGCAATTTTTGATGGCTATCGACGGCGGTTCGGCTTTCTTATTACTCAAACACTTACAGAAGATGAGCGGCTCCACGATCATTGAATTCTGAACAAGCCAAATCTGAGGAGATCAGCCGGAAAGATAATGCCTAAGCCTAGCCTAGTTAAGGATGTGCTCAAGGATTTAGGTAAACCGACCCGGAGAGGATTTCGAAAGTGTTACAAATGTGGCACTATAACAGGAACTAGGGCGAAGTCTTGCAAAAATCCATCATGTGATGTTGTGTTTAGAGAGAACTTATATTGTAAGAAATCTCCATCCGACGATGGAGCTCGAAGAATTACACTCGATTCGCAACATTGTCAGGTAAAAAACAACATGTTTATAGTTAATCCGTATTGTTCTGTAGTCGGTTGTGTTAACGTGGTTTTAATTTTAAGGTGTTCTCCGTGAGACAGTACGCTAGAGGAGCAGGTCAGTGATAAAGAACGGTCACAATTTACGGAATGGATTTAATTTCCATTTGTCTTTCAGATTATCGGACTTTTGTTCAACTGCCGGTGCACCAGCCCAATATAAGTACGACAACATCATCTAAGTCTATTAGTTTCGGAGCAAGATGTTTTTCAGATGCTTGTAGCGGAAACAAATCAGTATGTAGTTAACTAAATGTATGGAATTCAGTCAACAACGTCGAAGTACAGTGAGTGAATGGTATTTTGTAGTTCCCTTGCTCCCACATCAAAGCCGCCGAAGAATGTAACAGCGATACTCAACGGATTCTCATAAAGGAATCCGTACTGTCGACAATCGGCATTCCAAGTGAACCCAAGCAGGTCAGCAACAAATGCTAGTATTTTGGTAAAAACAAAATAACGTTAAAAATGCGATCATAATTCAATACACCTTGTACTTTCTAAAAGATTTTGGCCGGCCTTGTTTATCAAACGCCAGATTCGGTGGTTCAACGGTGCTCTTCCCAAACATTTGTGGTCAATTGCGGTCTCAATGGTGCTCTTCAGCCTTTTGGCTGTTGTCATATGCTCTTTTTTAAACGAATCAAAGATGATGGAACGAGGAATGAACAAAAGTTCTTTTGTTCGTGCCAGCCAATGAAATCAAATGTGCGATCCTGCGGACACTGACTCCTAAAATGTACTGTTTGGTTTTTAATAATTATTGGTCACATTGTTACAGAATCATCCAAATGGTCAGGAGAAATTATTTCCTGAGACACCAAACAAGTATTGTCTCCACTACTACGCTTGCGTTTATGCTTTTGCAAGCAATGAAGAACTTTCAATTGAATTCCAGTCTTTTCTCACACGAGCCTATGAAGTTTATCCTGGTATGTCTTAAATTCCAGTTTCTTTGCTGTGTTTCACCTTCAATTGTTTGAAATTGTGTTCATTTTTGTAGCAACAATTCTGAGCCAACTTCATTTCACCTTGGTAAACCATGGTCATCAAAACGGAGAGAGTGTGCCACCAGTACATCCTGATCAAATTTCTCAGCAAACAATGAGAGATAACCTTTCGTTGCTTGAAAGCATTGCTGGAGTAGATGATACATCTTCAGAGGTAGGACCTTTACTTACGGAAGATAAATACGCTTAGTTATGGTCTCTGTACACCCATGATTTTCTAAATATAGATGCACAGCGTAAAATCACCACAGTGTTCCCTTTCTGAACACGCAACTATTACAAGTACAGAAGACGCCATAAGTTTTGGAGACTCGTCGACTATTGATTCTCTTGAGGACAATGATCTAAATTGTACGCCACATCTTAGCCACATATCAGAAATACTCACCCCGTCACCACAAAATATCCACGCGGTAAGCTTTATACAATGGGAGAAATTTCGTAACTCGTTTTGTCATTCATGTTGAACAATTTGTAGGACTCTCCAATGTACCATTCTGAGGAAGTTAAACCAGAGGAGGTTTTGGGACTGGATAGCGGAAGTTCTCAAATCCCAGAATACCTAGCATGCATTACCCAACAGCATTCGCCTGTAGATACTGGTAACATTTTATTGAAAGCAAAGTGGCCGAAACGCCGTTTAATAAAATTTGCCTAATACATAAAGGGATATTGTGAATAGTCTTAGCACACGAGGACAGGAATCAACGGCCTGAGGCACCTATTCAGGAGGTTCCCGCTAGCATTAGCTTGGAAACGTTTAGTCGTGGGTGGGAAAAGTGAGTGGCTCTAATGGCGAGTTTTGAAAAGTGGCTAGCAGGTATTATCGAAAGGATAAATGCAGCAATGAATTATCAACTGCCGGAAACTTGTTCCATAGTTGAATTTGTGCCACAGGTAACACTTGAACATAATTGTTGGTTACAACTTTGTTATAAACTCGCAATTAAAACCTTATTTAGATAGTTAACGTAAGTTAGGTCAAGATTACTAGTGCAGATTTTCAGACACAATTTTGAGGCCTAAAGGGATTTTTCGAAAAATTGTAAAAAATCCAGGGCCGTGCCGGTTTTATTCAACAAAGTAATATTCCTCTTTTGTTTTAAGGAAATATTTGATTGCCTAAAGAAGCGGATAATTCCTCGATGCAGGAAGAATCAAAGCCAAATCGTTACGATCAAGAGAATTTATACGGCTCCGGTTGGTATCTTCGAAAAGTATACTTGGAACATACTCAGTATTATACACCTCTTGAATATTTTTAGATCCAGCCAGGTAGGTTAAGTCTAGTATGCACATTAGTTCACTATAGTTAAGTGAATCATCGAAGATAGATTTTCTATGTATGATTTTTCATGCATAATTTTTCGATTCACCTTTCTGTAGGTTCCCTTGAAACTAAGTCAATTCTTTTGCCTAACTCCAGCTGGTATGTACGAAGAATGGTTGCCTTCCAAAGACAAGGATAAGAATCATATACCGGTTATGCCAGTTCTCCATTGCTCAAAGTTCAAAGTTGGTAAGTTTTAACATTAATCGCAGGAAAGCACACGTTAACTCATTTATCACCTTTACCGTCTACGTTATTGGTTGACTCGTTCCAGGGAAACTGGACAGGACAGGAAAAGATCTGACACCGTTTGTGATTGAATGGATTCCTGATATTTTACCAGCGTCCGCAGTTGGGGAATTGACTATTACTTTTCAAGTGACACATGTAGGGCCTATTCATACTGAAGAGGAACGGAAAGCCTGTAATGTACCAATACAGCGGCTTATAACGCAGAGCCAATCATTCTCAATTGCGCCAACGTAGAACAAGAGTGACCGCCAGTTCTTATGTGTTATCGCTTGAGCGGATCATACTTTGTGGCTTCTTTCCGTCCTACCTGGGCCAATTAAGGCACTTACACTAATATTGCGTTACATATACGACTAACGGTACTCGACGCAAGGCATAACCCAACTTTCTTAATGAGAGTGTCCCGGTCAATAGCGGTGGTGTGGAAGCTTTGCAGCTACTACCCGGGTCAGTTAAAATTTCGGCAGTGGGACGTGAGATGTCAGAAATAATATCAACTATTCGTAAGTAATGGGTTGTAGTTTGGAAATAATTTAAGTTCAGTTGGATATAAATTATTTAAAGGATCATAATTATTAATTAATTATTTAACGTTTTGTAAGGCCGAAGAATGCATTCAATATTTTTTTCTAAATGAACGTTTATGTGTGCTAATAAATTGTTAAGTCACGCAGAACAGGTTTGTAATTCAGTGAAATTTAGTTAGAATATATTTTTACACGTCAGTTGGTTTATGTATTTTTTGAAAATTTGCTGTCAGTGTACCGCAATTAAAGTCTACACTTGTCAATTGCTTCTAACTGATTTACACATACAAGTTAGCGTTCACATCGTTCGCTTTAGGAATAATTTTGAATTGTTCTTCAAAATAGGTCCTGCAACCTGCAACGGCGTTTTCCGCATTACATTTGTACATAGTCTACACTTGTCAATTGCTTATAACTGATTTACACATACAAGTTAGCGTTCACATCGTTCGCTTTAGGAATAATTTTGAATTGTTCTTCAAAATAGGTCCTGCAACCTGCAACGGCGTTTTCCGCATTACATTTGTACATCATGAACAGTCCCTGAATCATGGCCATGGAAACTTTTTGTTCGAGCGTTTTGATTTCAGTCACAAATTGTCGCTTCACATCCTCCGTTGCTTCAGTATAAAATCGGCAAAAGAAGCGTAATATTTGCTCTTCGTCGGGATAATCTAACAAGACTTTGATATCAACTCTTCCAGGCCGGGTCAAAGCAGGGTCAAGCTTCTCGGGATGGTTTGTCGTAAGGAAAACAATTTTTCCATCACATGAGGCGACTCCATCCAACGCATTCAAAAGTCCACGGAAAGTCACAGCTGAGCCGGAAGATCCGGCCAGGACTAGATTCGTTTCTGCGGTTGACGCGTCAATGTCGCCACGGGCCTTGAATGCGCAGTCAATGTCTTCAATCAGAATCAACGTATTAGCTGGAGTCTTGTTTAGGTGGTGAATTAACACGTCGTCAGTAAGGCCCTTGAATGAAAGCGACAATGAACAAATGTCTTGTTTGAATTCTCCAGCGATTGCACGAACCATGCTCGTCTTACCGCACCCTGTTACAAAAAAAAATACAATCCAGTATTGGTATGCTGTTTGTTTTCTGTGGTAGTTGGGAGCAAATACCCGGTTTGTATTATAAAACAAACATGTTCTGAGTGTCATTTCTGGTCGTACTTGAGCGGTTTTTAGTATTTGCAGTACTTTCTTTACCTGGGGGGCCGTAAAGAAGATAACCTCTTCGATGTGGAATACTCCTATCTTCGTACCATTTTCGCGCGTCTAGGAATGACTGGACATCTTTTACTATGTGTTCGACTTGACCTTTGGCGAGAAAAACGGATTCAGTAGATCGCCGTGGTTTTGGGCTACCTAGCGGCATCCAAGTGCGATGTGCGTCACTTATGCCAAAGACCGTTGTTTGATTTTCTTTTCCACCAGCAGTGCCAAAAGTCGTCGCTTTCAGAAGAAGATTTTCCAGTGCTTCGGAGTTCCACTTGAAGGTAGAAATCTTAAGTGTAGCGGTTGAATTCGAATAGTTACGGATATCGGGGTTCGGAGTTACGATAACCCTGAACAATTTCCCTGCGTGGAAGAAAAAGGTGGAGCCGAAGCGAGGTCCGCCTCTTAAGTATGGAAGTTTTTTGCCATAACTGGTTTCCTTGTTACTGAATCTGCCCCAAACGTGGTAAGACAATCGAAATACTTTTTGACCTTTCTTGTTTTTAATTTCCGACTTTTCGTCATCAGAAACCAGCGTCTTCGACTTTTCAGCAGGACAAGGAGGGTCTAGTTGGGAACTGAGCCATGTTTTAATATGTTGAAAGTGTCCGCTGTACGTATCACTAAACGCGACTGATACCTGAAATTAGTCCAGGTAATTTTTATATATAATTCAGTATTTTTTCTGTTTAGGAAATAAGTATATATTAAATTTTGAATCTTAGATCGAAAACTGTTGAATTAAATACCGTCAGTGAGTCCCAGATATCTTCTTTGAAGAAATTCAGAAAGTAGATCACAGTGAGGAAGGACAGAATTGGCCCAATCCCATTCCAAAGGATGTCCTCCATGATCATGTCAAATTGGTACTGAAACACAGCGAGAACGAAAACTGAAATGCTATGGAGGCGAAGGGAGACCCTTAACGTTAAAAGTAATATTTTTAACTTTTCCTTTGTTGGAACAAACAAAGGGCCAAGGGCATCAGATTTGCGAGAGAATTTTCGTTTGGGTACCCTTACCCTTGCCGTTATTCCTTTGAACAAGCATTTGGGTGTCGATTTCGAAGCTCGAAGGCATGATATTTTTTTCATAAAAATGCTTTTCTAATTCTGAGAAGAAAGTTGTAGATTATACTTTCCCATTGACAATTTTATTCAGTCTATTTGCAGACGCTAATTTAATTAACACAACGCCCCTGGTTAATGTCAACAAGTATTTCAGCCAAAGATGTAATTAATGACTGTTAGCAGTGAAAGAATACTAATTGAAATTGTAATTTGTGAAGCGCCTGAAATACCTCCAGCATGTTTCATCGCATGCGCAATGAAACTCTGATCATTGATTCCAGTGAAGAGATGAGCAAAAGGTCCTTTAGCAAAAATGAGAACATCTTCACCCGCGTGCGTTGAAGAATTCTTCTGATAGGAAGCCATTTGCTGGTAATCGATGTGATTGACTGGATCGTTCGTCATGTCTGGTCTTGAACACCCTGCACCAATTGGATCCTTAAAGCCAGGACCATTTACATAGGAAAGTGTTGTCGCTGGAAGGCCGTCACCAGTGTCTCCTTTGCCAGTGAACCCAAATATATTGTTACCCCTGGCTGGGGTTCCAGCGATTGTCAACAAATGTGAATGATCAGCAGAAACAACAATCAGCGTGTTCTCATCTTTTGTAAGATCATCGGCTGCCTTAATGGCTTTGTCAAATTCCACTGTTTCTACCAGGGCTCGTTGTGCATTGTTATCATGATGAGCTTTATCGATCATACCACCTTGAAAAAAAGATGGAGATTTCAGACTGGAATTGGGATTTAACATTGATTTTTTTTTAGTACCTTCAACGAATAGATAAAAACCCTTTGGATTTCGGCTCAAGATTTTGATGGCAACTTCTGTCATTTCAGTCAGCGTGGGATCATTCTTTGCTGGAAGTTTTTCAGTATATTCCAAATCTCCTGGAGCAAAGAATCCGAGAAGGTAATCCGTTTTGTCAGTGTCAATGTCCAAAAGTTGTTGTTTATTGCTGACATACTGATGATTAGTCTTCTTTCCCCATTCATCATTAATCCATTCGTCAATTAGATTACGACGATCACGTCGATATCCCTTTTCTCTACTTTCAGGATCAGTAGTTGTGTTGGGAAGGAATTGAAGACGACCACCGGCTAGAATTACATTGATTCCATTACCCGGAGATTCTTGGATGAGCTGTTTAGCAATATCCAGGCAAGTTTCTGGATTAAGACCAAGCTTGGCATCAATAATTGCACCATCATTTTCCCAATCACGGTTGGACACGTGAGCATAAGAACCAGAAGGGCTCGCATCAGTAACTGCTGTGTTCGTTACTATTCCTGTTGACATTCCACGGCGTTGGGCCCAATCAAGGACAGATTGAACCTGATTTTCGGGATTCATGCTTGCAGCACAATCGTTCCGCTTAACAGCAGGGGTAACACCGATGGTTTTCACATTACCTTTGACCCCACATGAGTATGCTGTACTACTACATGCTGAATCTGCAACTTGGACGTCACTGCAAAATGTCTGAGGGAAAAATGGACGTTTTTACGACGGTTTGAAAAACGGTTTTAAACTGTTTATGAATTTCTCCCTGAAATTTCGAGGTTTTTTTTTACCTTAGATGTCCCAACATAAGGAAACGTTTCCATATGAAGTTGTCCATCCTCCCCTAGAAGGCCGTCTCGCTGACCTTTAAAAATTCTGGAAGCTGTCACCGTAGAAAGGCCCATTCCATCTCCAATCATTAAGATCAAATTCTTGGCTCCAGTTTCAATTCTGGGAAGACTCAATTTCTTAGCAATGGATTCCTTTGCTTGTGTGTTCCAGACCTCAGGATCTACAAAGAAAATCAATTTGTTTTAAAAATTGAAACATCATTTAAAAAAGATTAATTCAAATTGACTCCGTATTCGGAATTTCGAAATTACCGTATCCGAAGAAACATATTGAAGCGCAAAATTTTTTGACTCACCTTCAACTACAATACGATTTTCATTGTGAACTGGCGACGGTGGAAGGTCGGGATGAAGGTCACCATCTGAAAATTGACCAAAAAATTAATTTAAATTTACATAGACCTAGGTCAAGCTATATAGAAAACTTATTTTTACCTCTTGGAACTGTATGTGCAAAGGCGGATGCAAATGCAAGAGAAACAATTGTCCAGGACAGTAAGTGCTTAACCATTGTCACACGCGCGCCTTCGGAGTGTCAAGGTCAGAGTAATAGATTGGCGTTGCCCTTTATCCGATTTAATAGTTCAAATACATTAGCTTAAATTACAATTAACTAAGATTATCTTGTCAACGTTATCTTAAATTATTGCTCCTCATCTTTTGTACTTCGATTCAAACGTATAGCAATTAGGATAGCTTATCATAAATTAATTTTTCAAGTCAGGTAGCGCATGGTATGGTTTCTGGCGTCGTGTTAACTCTAAAAACCAACTTTAAAAAATATCTTTCACTTATACGGAACGTTTAAACGTTTAAATTTTAATTATTTATTAATAACGTTTAAAAGCCTTGATTAGTTAGAACTAAAGCCCTAATTTATCGTGTAGTGCACTGGACAATGAAATGCACTGAAAACCTCCCCAAAATTCACGTAACTCTTACTATGAAAACTCCCGGCTTTTGAATTTTATGACCAATTTTAGGGGGTTAGCAAAAACGTTTTCTGAATTTCATTTTACTTAAAATACTAAGTTAAAAATTAGCTCAAATTGTTTGTAACACTAATTTTGTTACTATTGTATAACGTGAACCCGTTAACTGACTTCCAATGCAGCGAAGCTGAAAAGATAATGGAAGACAGATAACACTGAAATGATGCCAATGGAAATAATAACTCGAGAAGCACTTGCACGTGCTTGTCCAGCAAATTTCATGGCATGCGCAATAAAAGTCTGATCGTTGATTCCAGTGAAAAGATGTGCGAACGGTCCTTTAGCAAAAATGAGAACATCTTCACCCCCATGGGTCGCAGAATCCCTATAGTAGGTAGCCATTTGCTTATATTTGATATCCTCAACTGGATCATTTGTAATATTTGGTCTTGAACATCCGCTTCCAGTTGGTTTCCGGAATCCAGGTCCGTTAATATAAGAAAGCGTCGTAGCTGGAAGTCCATCACCAGTACTCTCTTCCCCATTGAATCCAAATATGGAATTTCCTCTCGGTGAATATCCCCCGATTGTTAGGAGATGTGAATGGTCAGCAGAAACAACAATCAGCGTATCTTCATCGTGAGTAAGGTCATCTGCCTTTTGAATTGCTTTGTCAAATTCCAGAGTTTCTATGAGGGCTCTTTGAGCATTGTTTCTATGATGGGCTTTATCAATCAAGCCGCCTACATCAAGTACAAAGTCAGTACACTCAAAAATATTGGAACTTGACCTTAAAAATTACCTTCTACAAATAGATAAAAACCATTCGGATTTCGGCTCAAGATTTTGATGGCAATTTCTGTCATTTCAGCTAACGTGGGATCATGACCTTCTTCAATTTTGTCTGTGTATTCCAGGTCGTCTGGATTGAAAATGCCCAAAATGAAGTCCGTCTTATCTGTATCAATATCCAGAAGTTCTTGTCTATTTGTGATGTACTTTGCATTACTTTTATTTTCCCATTTGTTATTGATCCACTCATCAATTAAATTACGACCATCACGTCGATAACCGGTTTTGCCGTTTTCTGGGTCAGAAATTGTGTTTGGCAAAAATTGTAGGCGACCACCACCAAGAATAACATTGATTCCTTTTCCTGGAGATTCTTGAATGAGTTGTTTCCCAATATCCAGGCACTGAAGGGGATCGTATCCGGCGTCTATTACTTCGCCATCATTTTCCCAGTCGCGATCAGCAACATGGCCGTAAGATCCAACTGGGCTAGCATCCGTCAGCGATGAAGTTGTAATTATTCCTGTGGACATTCCATAGCGCTGAGCCCATTCAAGGACGGAGGAAACTTGATTGTCTGGATTCATACTTTCGGTACAATTTTGATAGGAAACGGCTGCAGTCACGCCTATTGTTTGAGTATTTCCTTTCACACCACAAGAGTAAGCAGTGGTGCTGCAAGCTGAGTCGGCCACTTGGGTGTCACTACAAAATGTCTGTCCACAAAAACATAGTCCAAGGTTGAATCAAAGATATTTCATAATTTTCAACAAATTTGCAAAATTTTCGATTTTTTTTTTCAATTCGAAAGTCTTTTTACCTTTGATGTCCCAACGTATGGAAACGTTTCCATATGCAGCTTCCCATCCTCACCGAATAGCCCCTCCCTTTGACCTTTCAGAATTCTGGAAGCTGTTACTGTGGAAAGGCCCATTCCATCTCCAATCATTAAAATCAAATTCCTGGCCCCAGTTTCAATTCTGGGAAGATTCAATTTTTGAGCAATGGATTCCTTAGCCAGAGTCCCCCATACTTCGGGTTCTAATACACCCGATTTTATAACACAAACGATATACAGCATATAGTTTTCGTTAACAAATCATGAATTAGAGAAACACCATGAAAATTTAGTTAACTCACTTTCGATTTCCGGGTGTTGTCCATTTAAAGTTTGTGGTGAGGCATCTTTTTGTACAAATTCAGTCAAAGAATAAGCGCTCGTTGAAATATAGTGATTTAAATTATTAAAATTAACTGTAAGGGAATTTTCTTACCATCTAGGCCAAATGTAGTAGACACAAGGCATAGAATTGTCAAGGAAAATACTGACGTATCCACCATAGTTAAACGTTTTCCTACAGTGTCAAGGTTGAAATGCGATAGTTAAACTAGAATGTCTTGGTAGTAACCTTGCCTTGGCCAAACTGACAGAAATAAATTGTGGCATACAGACACACATTTTCATGGACATTGTGACATAGTCATAAACAAGGTTCTTAGCGGAAGTTGACTTATAAAATATAAAGCCATTTGGAGATTATCTGTTTTAAAGTCCATTTCAAGCAACCTCACACATTTCTTTTGTTTTAAACGCCAATGATTAAGGCGTGTCATTATCATAAACGTTTCATTATACAAAGACAAAGTGCCCTAAATAAGCGCCTCGTCCGTAGCCCAGGAGCGTTAGTTGGTATTATTCTTTTTCTTTACGGTAATATTTGAGTCCCCGCGTCTGTCTGTTTATGACGAAGAAAATGCCACAGTTTTAATTTTAATTTTTCATTTGAAGCTTTACGGTACCACACATGTGCAGAAGTATGGATGAGGAAACTGGAGTTATCGTTAACGTTTTAACTCGGGAATTCAATTTATTCATTAGGGCTAACATGCAAAATTAACTTGCGCCACTCAAACGC
>JABASL010000374.1:0-18631 GCA_019775825.1 Neanura muscorum | reverse complement strand
GCCACAACTGCCGGAATATCGATATATTCGTTCAGCGAAAGCGTCTTAGTCTCTGGAATACAAACCACTCTATCGGCGGCGTCCCTTTGACCTTGGTAATTGTGTCGTGACTAGAAAAAACAAACTTTTGAAGATTCTGCTGCGGACTGAAATCGACTGAAACAATTTACCGGTATGACAGATGGAAATTCAGATGTTGACTCGTCGCCTTCAAACTCGATTTGAGAAGCACCAGCGAATTCCTGATATGGAATGGGAGCAGCAGTTAAGTCTGACAATGAGTCACTATCGGTCTGAATTGAAGTCTCCTTCTTTGGTTTTCGTATAGTAGGTCGCAGGCGCGGAGCCTTCAGTTCTTGAACATCATAAAATGGCGGCGGTTCTTGCTTACCATTTTGGTATTGGCCCTGCAAAACGAACAGATTTTAATCATCGCATGTTGACTCAAAGAATTATTAAAGATAGAAATGGGAATTGTAACGAACCATGGCAAAAGTGAGATTTATATTGATGTTATTTCTATTCGCAGGATTGTTTTGGGAATCTTGTGACAGAAAATTTGAATTATAGTCCCCCGTAGTAGGGTTCAAGAGGCCTGGCGCTGGTGACTTGACTTGCTGAACGGCTGGCGGCACAAGCGCATGTGTGGCGTGGCTCCTCTTGTCTAAGGCGCTTGTACGACTCGTAGAAGAACCAGGTTCTTGATTAGGTTTGAACTTGGGTTGAATCAGCGATGGTTGTTGAAATTTGTAGTCACTCCGATAATGGGGAATGTTTGCGGGTAGAGCATGCAACTGGTGTAAGGATTTTTCACGCCCAGATGCGTTGTAGTCCTTATGAATCCCAGAGTCCAACCCTACCGGCGAATAAGTGATATTTCCTTGCTGCAATATAACCATAATAACAAATTACGAAATTAAATTAAGGCATTACGGTATGTAGAAAAAATAAATTTTACCTCTCCAGCAAATTCATGACCCATATTTCCCTTTTGTAAAGGAATGGCTAAAGTTTCGGCTTGCTTGTCATCAGCTTCAAGAACGCAATTAATCCCAGAAAAGCGTTTCCCAAGTGGCGTTGTGTTGGTTCCATAGCTCTTGGGTTTCCCTTTCTCTACCTCCATCTTATTCTCCAATTCTGAGAGTACGTCCATCATGTTCGCACAACTACCCATAACAGCCTCCGTAGACTACGAGAAAAAATTGAAAAAAAATTAGAACTCAAAATTGACCCAAGTCGTCACTCGTCAAGCAATAATTTTCTACCTTTTCCTCGCGAGCGTGGATCATGTTCCAAACTTGCATGTAAATGGAATCGTCAATTTTGGAAGTACTTGGTAATTTCCTTACACCTCCTGGAACGTTATCCGAAGTATAACTGTCCATTCTTCCCTAATGGCTCGTTTGCAAAATTTAAGACCGACAAGAATTTTGGAAAGTAGATTGTAGACGCCGTGGCCGTCCGTGCTCGATTGATGAAAAATTTAGATAAAAGCTACGTATCAAAACGTTCTGAGGCACGGCTAGCGTCTATCAATAAATAAATACAACATCAATACACCTGCATGTGACGGACACTATGGGAACAATTTACTTTCCAGCCGCTTCCCAATTTCGTGTCCAGTCTTCTCGGGCGTTCCAAAAATGAGCGATAGCCTAAACCCTAAATAAACTAACCCTAATTTTAATGGAATTTGGGGCGTGGAAGGGAAGTGCAACTTGCGGTTAAATCAAATTATTCGCAATCACCTAACTGTAACTCATTAATAAATTGATTGATTACTATTTTTGGGAACATTTATTTCTCAACAAGAAGAAAAGAGAAGTATTTAAAACGCGTGAATCTAATTATCTAAATAATTAAAAAAAACCATTACGAGCAATTGAAGTTAGCGTTTAGTTGATAATCATAAGTTGTACAATCTCAGAAAATACGAAAGTTGGAAATAAGGGAACGTTTATCAACCTAATTAGTAAATTGAACTCAACACAATTAGTTTTTAGATTTAGAATGGTAAAAATTACAATACTCTAGTTTTAGCTTAGCTACTTTAATTTTTTCATGACCTGCTGCTCGTAGGGTGTTGGTGCTCTCCTCCAGAATTTTCTACCGTTTCCACCCTTCCCCATAAACTCTGTTGAAAAGTGTCCTTAATTAAACCTCCCTCCTGACCACCGTGTTTCTGAATGAGATGATGGACCAATTGACCATCTGAACTGAACTTCATTTGACATGGGGCACAATACAGGGCATGTTCTGTCCTCACACTATCCAATAAGCTACGACTGACATCATTGTTACGCTCCTGACCACTGTTGCTCTTCCCTCGTTTTAGTTGAGTAGACCCGGGAAGCATTGCCATCGTGTCACAAACATCTCGTTGGTCAATTTTTTCTGTCTTGAGATACTTGGGTTCACCAACCCTGACACTCTTTGCTCCATTCTCGGGTCCCTTATTTCCCTGCTCAGTACCCTTATTCTCATCGTCTGGAGTCAGCATCTCAATCTGAAGCGAATTAATGGCATGGTGCCGTATCGAGTCGTTGCCGTTTAGTAAGTTCGTCATACTAAGTTGAGAGGAGCTAGGGGATCCTTCACGGTGACTGGAACAATGAGATTTCACATGGTTTGTAAGGTGATCCTTCCGCTGAAACAAAGAAAAAACTCATTCAAAACTTGGCAGTTTTGTAAGCAGGTATGATCAATGGTACCTTGAATTGCTTTGAACAAAACGAACAGGCATACGGTCTCATGTTTTGGTTATGAACGCTTTGGACATGTCTGGCTAAATGGTAAGAAGTTCCGAAGACCTAAAATATGGTTAATGAATTATTACAGCAGTAACACATCCGGTGCTATCGAACTTACGAACAACAAAGGAATCCATTGCAAAAATTTTAAAGCGCTTTTTCTTTGTAAATTACCTTGAGGCAAATGTGGCAAACCGACTTGAGAAGGTTACCCATTTCCCCCATTGATGGAATGTTGTTGCTACTGTTTGTGGTATTTGACGCAGCAGAGGTAGTGGAGGCAGACGTGGCGGAAGTTGGAAGGTGGGAACTCGACGCATTGTTATTAGCTCTCGCACTAATAACACTCGCAGGATCAACCCCATTTGTTTCTGCCATCTGAAATTAATTAATTCACAAAAAATTACGACGAATTCTTCACGATATTTCCATCTGCTTCTCTAAACATCTAGTTTAAGAAGGCCTCAGTCTAGGGTCAGTCAATTGTTCACTTACTTCAACAAATTGACTCGCCAGCACTTCCGGATGAACACTAGAAATAATTATGAAATTATTAGCGTTTTTAATTCTTAAAGTTTCATCTAAGACTCATTACATTACCTCCGGACATGCCGTAGTACGTGATCTTTCCTAGATAAATCTGTAAAAGAACGTATGTACCAAATTGTCAATTCGTAAGCGTGATCAATTTAGACAATTGCAAGAGTGACCTCACCTTTGCCACAGTATTCGCAACTGAACTTCTGACCTTGGTGAAAACATCGAACATGCTCTGAAAATAAAAATCGTTATAAATTTAAAACCTAATAGCCTAATAGGGCTATTTTGTCAAAAATTTTAGTATTTATTCTCGGGTTTAGCATACCAGTGAGTTTCTCCCTCCTTGTGTAGCTGCATGAAATGGATAGAAACATGTTATCATTTGTTATCTTCTTAAAATTAATATAATTTAAAAAACACATTGTTGTAATCGTTACTTACGCCCGGGTACACTCAGAACATTTATATGGCTGTGGTTTGTGAGTCTTTGCGTGAATGGCGAGATCATTTTCCGAGACGAAACTGGACGAGCATTCGGCACACGTGAAGAGTTCTAGGAGTCCGGTCACCCCGCTATTAGCGTTAGCCTTTCCATTGGAAAATCCTGGTTGTTGGTAATGCTGTTGCGGTGGGCCTAGAATCGCAGCGGGATCCATCTGCTGACATCGTCCAGTGACTTCCGTCTTGGGTTCCACCGTGAGGGCTCCACCTTGCTTTGTCCCGCCTCCTTTTTTTCTTCGTGAGTTTGATGACCCTAAAATGTTGAGTTATAAGAATTTGAAAACTTAGAGCACATGGGTAAGTTAAATGTTCATTACCTTGACCTCGTCTCGTACCACCAGGAGGAAGTGGGAATGTGTGCATGTTTTTGATGTGCCTGCAAGCATAATTTTGAACTTTCAAAACTATAACTAGTACTAAACCTAGTTAGGCACAGTATGAACTCAAACTTGAAGGATCTTTACCTGTTCAGGTGATCTTTCCGGCTAATTTCTTTGGCACAATACGAGCACTTGAACTTAGAGAGTCGGTGTACTGCGTCATAATGCTGAAAATCAAATCAAAGGATTCAGTCGGCTGGTGGTATACCAGAATTATAGCCTTCAAAAGAGAGTGCGAAATATACACGAGTGGGATAGTTGTGTATAAGTTATGCTGTTGACATTTTTCATAATGTGGTAATGCGATGTAAAAATTTTCAAATAAGTTTCCACCCCAGAATTTTGACAAAGAAACAACGAATTTTGATGTAAGACACTTTGCACAGTGTCCACTCAAAACATTTCAGGGAATGTAAATATATAATCAGTGATTGATAACCTACCTTGTTGAGATGCTCTGAAAATAAACAAAAATAATTGTTATTAGTGTTTAAATTCTCGTATGAACATTAGAGCACGGAGGTATAAGGAAGTGGAAATGTACCTGTACCTTTACGATTGAAACCTTTTCCACATTCTGGAAACGTACATGAGTACGGGCGGGCCTTCAGATGGATACACATGTGCCGCTTCAAGTGTGTTCTCGTCTTATAGCAGGCATTGCAAACTTGACAAATGTGGGGTCGATCATCCGCTTCTTCAAAAAAATTCTCAATCATAATGTCCTGGTGAATATCAAGGGATGAGGAAGGCGGTTGTGAAGCCGGCTGAGGATGTGAAGGATGCTGTTGTTGGTGATGATGATCTTGTCTAGAATTTTCTGTCGGTCCTCCACCACTATTCATCTTATGATGTCTATGATCTAGATTTGGTTGGTTTATGGCAAGTCGATGGTCCTGGACTGACGATGGATTTTGTTGACGATGTATGTTCGCAGTGTCGGAAGCACTGGACGCGCTATTATTTCCCGCAGAAGCATTATTCTGCCTATGTCTTGCTTCAAGTCCTCCTTGGTTCATCCCCATTCTATTCACATGTTCGTGTGCGGAATTTGGCATTGGCAGGCCGTTCATATGAGATGTATCTTGGGCCAAGGATCCAAGGGCTCTCATGGCACTGTTCGTGATTGATGGAGTCACAACCATTTGTTGGGGTACCACCGGTATTTGAAGCATTCTACTCAGATTATGGTCATGGAGGCTGAGGCTATTTGGCGTCGAATGGAGTATTCCATAAGGATTCATCATCAGAAGTTGTTCAGCCTCCTAAGAAGTTAGACGAAATTGATGACTCCTTTGATGCAATAATGCAGACACTGCCACACACAATCAATCGCTTCCAAATCGGTTCACTCAATTCCTAAAATGTCAAAGGGCACGACGACGTAACAACACACATACAACAGCGGGAACTTACTGTCCGAGGCTGATAAATTTTTTGGTCCATTCCAATCTGGATGACAAAGAGTATGTATATTAGATTATGGTAAGGGTAACTATTGCTTAATTAATCAACCAAAACTAATTAACTTACACTTTTTATGAGTTTACTGTGAATGATGATGAATGAGAATTAGAGGAGGGGAAGAAGCTTTTGTTTGGATTGATTTTGGCTTTTTATAAAATTGTTTTGACTTTATGTTCTGGAGTAAAATTTAAAGTTGCGCGCTAGTTTGGACGGGTCCATTTTGACCAATCAAATTCTTTGAAATTTCCAGATACGTGCACAACAAACAAAAACAAGAAAAAAATTGTGAAATGAAATGGAAAGGCGCCACTCAAAATGAAAAAGATAAAAACTTCCCCTTGTCCCCCTCTTTTTCCTAAATATGTAAATGAGACGCGTGTCCGTGTTCCAAGTCCAGCTGCGCCTTTCGGTGTTCTTGTTTACGTAGTCTAAAAGCTATGCCTTCTTCGTCTTCCTCGTCGTTGTCGTCGTCATCTATCCTAAAATTTTAAGGTGTGTTAATTAAAATTAACGTTAATTTTGAACAAGAAGAACAATCTTCAGCTCGTCTTCAAACTCAAAAATCAAATGAATAGGAAGGGGCGCTTTGGGTGGGAGTGAAGGAAGGTATACCTGGATCGTGGTAGGCTGACGCTGATTGTCTGACGTGTATACTGCCAACATTGTGTTAAAAGCACTGGTAAGACAGAAAATAACGTTATGTAATTTACCACATGATAATTGGGATTGGTGATTGGGAAGCGATTATTGATGAAATTCCTTCGGAAGCGTTCTTTGACTTTAGATGTCAAGAAGTACTTTTGTAGTATGTACTTTGGTAAGTAGGTCGCGGTCTCGCCTCTCGCGGTACAAAAGCACTGGGGTTAATTAGTTTTTCCGGGACCCGAATTACCCGAACTTCGGGTAGTTCTCCTATAGTAATCGTAATTTGTAAAAAATTCGACGTAGGCCTAACGATTGTGCAGCTAGTTCCGTTCCGCTGGAGGCTAAGCTTGAGGTTGTTTGTTTAGCAAGAGGTCAAGTAGAGGTAATTTTTCTCTCTGTGGTTGTTACATTAATCGTTACTTATTTGTCTGAATCTTTCAGGGCAGGCCAACCGAGGGATTTCGGAAGATGAGTCGTTACTTTCAACGCCCAGGGACCAATCAGCAGCGGCTTTTATTGGAGAATCTGAGGCAGGATGAAGATGTTTACTACCTGAATAATGGTGGTAGCCTCGAAGTCAAACGTCCCAATATAATCTCTCGTCGGAATAACAACAATAAGTTTCAAGTGTTTCAAGTCCAGTCAACTGCAACCGCTCCAGTCCTTTCTACCTTCAACAACACGATTTCATATATGGAAACTTATAACCCAGATGAAGTTACAATAGTTTCGGACAGTGTCCCTATAGAGCTTTTGTCATCAGACAATTTCATGGTTTCAGAAGCACCGTTTAGCGAAGCTATTGTTACTGAACTGTCTCTTGCCCTTGAACCCACTGTAGTGTCTCAACCAATCCCTACCGAAATCCCCCTTACGTATGACTCGACTTGCGTATCGCAAGCCATCTCTACTCCGATCGTTACTCCGATCGTGTCCAGTAGTGGCCTTGTATCAGACTACGTCACAACGAATACTCCAAACACTTTTCACGTCTTTTGTCAAGGGCAAGACGTTCAAATATCTGATGTGAATGAGCTTGGAATTCCTATACAAGTCCTTGGCCAATTAGAACCTGACTCAGTGTTCTTGAATGCCGATGTTCCGGTGTCATCAACTGCGGAAGGTGAGTTCGAACTTGGGTCAGAGGCTGAACTTGAGCAAGTGATCGCAGCCGATGAACTCCCACCCCATTCTGCACAGAATCAAATGCGGATTGAGACCCAACCGGACGGAAGTCTAGTTCTATATCTCGAGGGGCCCTCATCATCTGCCGTGGACGCCGTTGACATCGTCTCGGATGCTGAAATTATTCAAACAGATAGTTTTCCCGTAGTTCCCAATGTGCCTGTTGAATTGCCAAGTCAGAGGAACGATGGGCAGACTGAGTCTTTTATTTTAGTTCAAATTGACGATCAGGGCAACACAGTTCTAGTCCCAACTTCATCCCTCATTAAAACACGGCGTACCCCAAGGAGACAACTGAGACAGGCGTCAATGTCAAGTTATCCTGGATATAATGGTGCAATTCCCAGAGGAACGCTGGAAGTTGAGGGGGAGAAGCCCAAGCCTTTTAGATATGACCTTCCGGAAGAACCCAGTGAATCCTCATTTCTCGACGACAATAATATTATGACGAGTCTCAATCTATCGTCGTCACTTGTACCTCATTTCTACCCAAAACAGACTGGATGGGACGCTGAAGAGAATCAAGACTTAAATATTTCGATGTAAGTTGAATGTTCATTCTTTCAGACGTTTCTGAGCCACTTTTACATAATACGTAGATCAGCCATTCAACGAAAAGTAAATATTGTCATTTTGTTACATAGGTCAGAGGAGCAACCCAATACAACGAATGGTGAAACTCAAGTGCTAAACGAAATTGAGGCTATTAGCGTGTGCAAAGGAACCGAATCTCCCGACGACGCTGAAACCATCGAACGGACGCCACTTGGTATATTTCGCTGCAAATTTTGTTCAAGGGAAACAAGACTCAAAGTGCTCATGCTAAATCACATTAAGCGGTCCCACAAGAAGCAGGAAATTGTTCTCAGCCCACGTCCAGAAGGATGCGATACTGAACATGAGACGATTAAAATCCATCCAGAAAATGTTGTACAAACAGAAAATGGGGATATTTTCGTAGAAATTGAAAGTGATGATAAGTGTGAAGAGAACAATTTTACATTGGTATCCGCATCTCATACCTCTTGCATTGCTTCAACTGATGACCCGGGATTCAGCGACGCAGCGCCCGAAAATACAATTTTGAACACGTCACTTATGGCCTCAACCGATGGTCATCACCAGCGAATTCAAAATCAGACAAAATCTAAAGCCAAATATTATAACCAAGATAAGAATTCATCAGAATTTCGAAATGAAATGTCTGAAGATTCTATCAAATCCAAACGACAACGAATACTGAAAGTGGCTGAATGGAATCCAAAACTCGAAAAAATATCAGTCGAGCCAGTTTTGCTCAAGTCAGAGCCACCATTGGCGTTGACAACTGCAAGAATTTCAAATCCTAAAAAATATCCTTCGAAGAAGGCTACACTTGCTCCAGCTGACACACTCATGTCAACTGCAAGAATGCGAACGAGAAGTCACAGTGGTGGTGGAGAAAGATGTCTTCGAAATTGTCGCTACAAAGGTTCTTAAATTACACAAAATTATACGCTTTTCCAACCTGGGAAATGAAAACTGCCTTGACTTAATTGGTATATTTTAAAACCCTAAAACTAAAATGATCTCACAAATTTGCAATCAATTTCTTCTTTTGCTTTTCCGTTTAATCCGAGTTCGATCCCTCTAAACCAAATGTACTTCCCAAACCCCTCCCCTTCACGCCCCGGAGTTGACCTCATTTGACCAAAACTCTCTCAAGTCAGTCAAATAAAATTACGGTTCCATATGGTTGAAATCATTTTTAATTTTCTTATAACTTAAACTACGCCAAGAATTTTAAGTAGACGGTTTCAGACAGAATTTAGAACAATTCTAATCAATTCTACTAATCGAATCGAATCATACAGAAATGTATTTGGTAAATTAATTTTTAAATATGGAACCCAATTAATAATATGTTGAGTAAATTTATAAATTACTAAAGATGGACGATAAATAAGTGAAATAATAGGCCTGGCTTGCTGTGTAGCTCACAAATATGTACACAAATGTGTAGCTCATTTAAATAATTCCAATATAACTGAAAAGTCTTAGTAGGTGAATCACAGTTACCAAATTAAATAATAAGGGAAAGTAAATATGCTTACCATTTTACTTTCATTTTTAAATTATATTTACACCTACTCATACAGACATTTGTTCAAGGTCGAGGAGCTTCTGCCAATGAGAATCCTTTTTGCTGCCTGCCGGGATTAATAATTTTAATTGTTAGGATTAAGATTAATACCGCTTCAGTCCCTCATGTATTTACACACATTACCCCCTTATTTACCACTCACTAAAAAGCGCTTCTAATACTTTCTTTCGTACTTTTTAATTTGTCTAAAATCACAATTGAGGTCCGAAAGGGCTTAGGGCGGTCGCGGTGGCAGCTAGCCTCTGTTTCCAATGTAATCCAAATCTGAGGCTCGGATGCTGAGCCTGCAAGATGCAAACTCCGCCTTCAGGTTTTTTCGTTTCACTCCTTCGTTTTGACGAGCCGTTAAGGGTTGGTGATATATTCAGAGTTTGAATTCGCTCCGCGTGTAAAAGAGAATGTAGGCCTTACATTTTGCTACTGCTGACTCCTCACTTGGTTTCACTGCCGAGTCATTAAAATGATACCATTGCCCGTCTTTCTTGGCAAAGGCAGTGTAGTGTCCAGAACCAACACTAAAGTGAAAAAATATACCAAACTTAGGCAAATTCAGTACAATCCCACCGATTTATAGTTTCTTATTTTCTTGTAATTTCTTACCCAGTACCATGATGCACAATGACAGCAGCTAAATCATACATATGAGATTTGGATTTTGACTTCGAGGAGCCACGGGGTTGTAATTTATTTAGGAGATATTCTGACATATCCAGTGATGTCATTGGAAATTGAACAAAGTGATCCAATTTTGTTCTAAGTTTCCAAAATATGAATTGTTAGAGTTCAAGGTAACTTTTCAAAACATAATATTTATTAGTAATTTCAATGTGATTTTTGAACTCACCTTAAATAATTTGACCACCGAAATCTTTTGAGATGTAAACACAATACCTATAGACGGTAAAACGTTTGAGTTTTGAATGAATTCAAATTCTCCGATATAACTTGGTTTGTAAACACTTGGTAAGCCCTTACATTTGGCAGGCGTTGAATTGCAAAGCGTTTAGTTGATTTCTGTAAATTTTTACAATGGGAACAGAAATATTTGTCATCGTCTGAGAGTTCCTCCACATCAGTAAAATTTGAGAGACAATCTTCCAGACGAGCTTCACCGCCATTACTCATTGGGATATCCAGAGATAAATCAAGAAACGGGTCATTCTTCCGCGACTCTGTTCCACAACTGGAACAACGAACCTGAAATACAAATTGAAATACTAAAATCTCATTTCATTTTAAAAATTACGATTTTTTAGTAATTGAATATGAACGAATAGACTAGCGGGAACTGTCCAGAAAAAGCGAAAAGTTACAATTTCTAACCTCGTTTTCTAGGATTCCTCCAAACATGGAGGTGACGATGGAGTTGTATCCAAAGACAGACATGAAAGTCTCGGACAATTGACCATTTTTGATACTTTTACTACTCAGGGCCTTGAAATAAACTTCCCCTTCCATTGCTCTTGACTTTCTAGTTGTGACCCTTGGACCATCCCAAGAGAAGGATGGGATTAGTCGAATGAGCTCATTATGTAACTGGTCCAACATGTATCTACATTCAGGGGATGGCAAACATGAGTTCTCAATTAATTGCATGAACAACAACAACAATCTTTTGGCACCGCTCTAGCGGATTCGCTTTAGCAATCGTAGTAATTATTTTACCGTAAGAACTCATGCGCATCTTGTTGTTGATAGCCCCTGAATCTGGGCATGACCTCCCAAATTATAGAGAAAAGTGAATCGGGTGACACTGCCGAGGATCCCTTTGTATTTAGAAGAATGAGAATTTTTCGTAGTTCGTTAGTTAGCAGTTCCTCGGTTCTGAGCATTTCCATCGCTTCATGCCTTCCAAGCGATTCCAGCCCATTTCTGTCGAATCCATTAATAGAATTCTGCGTAGAGGAGGCAGCTAGCATTCGATTCTTTCGTGCCCGTGTTGTGTAGATGCGTCTAGTTGGAGTTGTTTCAATGTTGTGATTCAGGAGTTCATCTGGCGGAGGGATGTCAACCATGTAACAGGAAAATCCACGAATCTTACTAAAATCGGAAACAAAACATACGTCATTAATATTAATCCAATCCCCATTAGAATTACGCAGCGAATCCACGCATCAAAACCTCAAATCTCCAAACGACGTTAATTAAACTGACGTTTAGTTCCTAGATAAAATTTAATGACTCTAACAAGTTACATTTCCTTATGGCTAGAATTCATATCTGAAGCCAGAGTCTTCTGAAGCTAATGCATATGCATAAGCATAGAGACAAGAGAACGGACAAGAGTGAAGCTATGAATCGCAAAGTGTAGACTGCGGAGAATGAAAGTTGCGAAAGCTAGTTTTGGTTTGGAACTTTCGGATTGGTTAACGCTCTCGCCTTCACAGAGTTTGGATCCTCCAAAGTTCCACGAGCATTGTCAAAAGAAAGAATCTTCTGGTTTGAAGCTCCCAGTTTGAGACGAGTCGTTGGTCGAGGAAGATGCATCACATTTCGGCTACAATATTCAACAAAAACTTGTCCTAAGGTTCACTGCGTGGTATCAAATCTCACAGAGGTCGAGTAAAATCTTCCACGTCTGCCGTCCCATTTGGACTCGGAGAGCCGAGATACCACAGATTAGATGAATCTGTTATTGCTTTCACATCATTTTTCGCTACTAAATTTGCAGCATCAAGTCTCAAAGCTCGACCAAAAACGACAACTATCCAAAGCTTGAAAACATCATTTTAGTTTTATTTTTTGCTTCTGATTCAAATCAAATTGGAAAAGCTATAATGCAGTAAAGCACTCAAGCAACTTTGTAAAATTTCTAAACTATTTGCTAAATTTCAGAAACGCACGAAGCTCGGGGCTTTTTCTGGTTTCTGAGCTTTCAACATGTCAAAATGAAAAATCAATATTTCAGAGTCCCCAGCCAGTTTTTACTCTTTTTCTACATTTGTCGTCCTTCTCGTCGTTTAGTAATATTCACACATGCAACGACATGCGAGATGCGAGTACAAACGATCCAAAACCAGGTTTAAAAATACATAAATCTTGCAGAAATGGTTACAAAAGGTAAGATGCCAGATGCTAATTGGGTAACTAAGCCTAATCATAGTACCTAAGCGGACTTTATGTACTATGAATAGGATAATTGGACGCTTTCGCGTTGGTTCAACGAACTACATATTGAAATTGTGAATGTTATTAAATTGTGCTTGTTGTTAGTTAAAGTTTACAATTCTGTACTGTACCTGAGCGATTGTAGAACAGCATTCATGAAGCAAGTATTTCCCAGGTTCCTCAGCCCCACTACCCCATGTTTCCCACCTCCAACAACCTTGCTACCTCCTCCCAAGGATACCGACACATTTTCTTTGGCTCTTCGAATGGATTGAAGTCCATTGACGCTCAGTGGACCATCAGTGGTATCCTCTGCCAGTCTTTGTTTCTTTGGATCCAATGAAGAAAGGAGGCTCTGACTACTGAGATCACCTCCATTAGAATTCTCACTTCGAAGACTGGATCCGTTGTCCACCGTGGCCAGTGGACCGGAACTGCGTTTCCTTCCGCCTGAAATAGTCCTACTGTTAGCTACTGTTTCATTGGATGATGGTAGTGACGGCAGAGGTGGATTCTGCTCCTTCAGTCCTTTGTTACTATTCGTTCGATTACGGACTTTACCAACAACGAGTCGCTTTCGACGACGCCGCTGCCTAGAAGAGGGGGTCTTGGTTAGGACCGAAATTGGCCCATTTGAGCGAAGCAACGACTCGTGTTGGGGAGAGATACTGCTGGCAGAAGAATTAGAACTCTCGTCGTGAGGTCCATTCGAGTCGTCAGCGAGTCTAAGGTCGCCATGAATCGCATTGAGTCGATCGAAAATTCCGGAAGGAATTCGGTGTACATTGGTGACGAAGTCGTCACACTCGTAGCAGAAGATACTTAGGGCGTAGCAGTCAACGGCCAGCGGATGTTTCTTTACCTCAAAATGGTGCTTAGCGTGCCCTTGAATATATCGTCCGCAGTGGACACCCCCACAATGGAGACAGAGCCATGGGCTTTCAATAGACTGGCATACTGAAAAATAAATAACACCAAAATTACCGACTTGTGTCTGTGTCGAACGTTTACGCTACATCGTCTTAATCTACATTCATCTGCCAATTACCAACAACTCTGCGAAATTATTTGAGAAATTGCATACTATGCTAATTGTATGTTCCTCAGCGTTGTCCAGTCATGTCTAAACTGTCAATGTCGTAATATTTTCCATGTACATCCACAATCGATACATGATACAATCAATTAAAAATGGATGCGTAGTTGCCCTTTCATTGAACCTGCAGTTAGTCTCGCGTTTTGTAAACTCTGGTATTTCCGTCTTAAACGCAAAGCATCCAAACGCAATACACATGGAGCCGCTCTTGCTCTAGCCTAGAGCTAATTTGCTCAACCACGAAAATTATCGTGAGTACAGCAAAATGATATGACCTCTAAACTTTGTACACATACCATGTACCGTGCAACGGTGTTTTTAAACCTAGTTTTTGTATATACTGATCTAGAACATGGAACGTGTGATGACCTGGTGTTTGACTTTTGACAATGTCAAGTGCCAGGTCATCACAGCAGGTAAGAAAAGTTACCGTTTTAGCAAGTTCAAAGTTTTCAGTTCTTAAGCCAAGAGAGCGAACGAAAGGAGAAAGGTCGTCATGTCAAGGTCGAACTAAGTTCGTTTAGGGTCAAAGGTCGACATTGAGGGCCCGCTAAAAATCAATAGTATTTCAATACTCACCTGAGCAAGTGAATGGTTCCAAAATGCTGGGTACACGGATTGAATGAGAATTCAAATGAGGACACTCCATAATGTTCAATTATGAAAATTTTCCAATAATCTTCTCCAGTAAACGTTTGTCGTTAACTTCTTCTCTTCCTGACTTGTCAAGATAATAGTGACCTGCAAAAATGAGAGTCCCACAGCGTACGTGTGCGTCACTTCTTTACTGAGCTGATTATCAAACTCGGATGACCACGACCACCACGAGCAAAGGATGACGAAACAAGTAACGTTATTTCAACAATGCTTGGGTCAGAAGGTCAGCCTCAGCGTCAGGTACCAGATGACCTTACCAGGGTAATGGAATGAGCCCTGGCCCTACCTTTTCGTTTTCCTACTGGACCCTAACAGACTATTAGGTTTCGATGTTTGACAGCTTGTCCTGAATTGGGGGACCCTTCGAGTAAGTTACTCGGAGTAACTAGGAGACTTGACAACTGAGACTGAGAAATACAATTCACAAGATTCCTACCTCTCCGTTACATGCACTGAACTTGAACTGCTGGACACAAGAATGCTTGAAGGGACCTACGGTGAGGGCCCAGGGTACTGATCTTATGCAGAATCCAGGTAGAATATATAAATAGAAGGGGCCACTGATACTAAACAGACCCGTACAAAGCCTATTGTTCCTTGGATTTGTAAAGTTGGTAAATCTTCCAGCTCTACCAAAAAGTATAAAAAAATCAGTGGGGACAGGTTAGCTTTGCTCGTCCAAGCCAAAAAGGAATTAACAAGGGACAAGAGAGTCCATTTGTGCTGATCTTTGGGTGGGAAGAAAGGAGGTAACGTGTATCCTGTATCACCCTGCACCATTACTAGGGAGTTTCTCATTCTTTTACGCCGCCACCACCCCATCCCGTCGCCACAGTCGCATTCGAGACATGTCTCACTCTCACGTGACACCTCACCCACCCCACCCAGACACATGCACCTCACCCCTTGTTCAAGCGTTGTGTCAACAAAAAACAATAATGTCATTGTTACCTTTGACCTCTTATTTACAGCTAAACCAGAACAATAATCATAATGCATTTCTTATACCCTATTATAAAGTTATAGTAGTAGTACAGTGGGGGTTAAAACGGGAAAAAGACAATGGACTACTCCTCAACAATGTCTTCCTTTATGAGTACTTCAAATGTTTCTTCATTCATAGAACTCTTGTCTCCATCCAATTCATCAGTGTCAACATCTAAAACAATAACAAAACCAATTATTATAATAAATTTAATTAATCGACTATTATTAGCAATCAACGCAGTTATCAGGTTTAGCATGAAAAGATCGTAAAACGAGTCGAAACTTCATCGGTACGAGCGCTGGAGTGCATAGGCCGAAACCTGGATGGTCCCATTGGTCTTTAGACTCCTCCAGCCGCGGAAAGGCTGGAGGACCCTAAATTAAGGTCAAGGTCTGGGGGTCCCTCAAAAGCCGTTTTGGGTCCCAAAAATCAAGTTTCTTGCTCCTGGCGGAGCGAAAGGTGAGTGAATGAGATTCCTCCCTTGTGGGAACTCAACCGAGGTCAGAAGTCGGTTCTGGGTCATAATTTTATAAAATTTGCCACACTGGCAGGGGCTCGACGTGCCGGTTGAACTGTCCTTGTAGACGGGGTCGAGTTTCGTAGCGAACCTAATTGGGCGAGCGCCGAAGGCACGAGCCGGCTCTGGGAGACCCTCAAGGACCCCTCCAGCTAGGGGCCAGGTTTAGGTGTGTGCTGGAGTGCACAGATTTTTCTGAATATATCTCCGTTTTGCTTCATTGGATTGAAAACTTACACCGAACATTTCAACTAGACCGCCGTAAGTTTTCATAGATCGCCCTAAGTTTTCATAGATCGCCGTAAGGTTTCATAGATAGCCCTAAGTTTTCACAGATCGCCGTAAGTTTTCATAGATCACCGTAAGTTTTTATAGACGCCATAAGTTTTCAATCGAATGAAGCAAAACGGAGATATTGTTTAAAAAAATCGGTGTTCAAACTGCGTTGATCGCTGGAATTGTGTTGTACAGTCTTAGACTCCACTTTATATTGAAGATAAATGGAGGTGGAACTATTCCTTTTGATTTTTCTCCAATTAAATTTACCTTACTAGAAAGTGAGGTCAAACAGAGTTGGCTCTAAATTGTGAAGAGCCAACTTGTTTCTTGGAGTAAAAGTCGAAGCATAATTATAATTAATTGAATCATAATTATAATTCTAATTAAAGTCGAAATAACTTACGATTTCTGAGTATAAGTCGCTTCTGTTTCTCAGCTTGATATTGAGCCAATTTCTGCGCTCTGTATTCCTTCCACGCAGTAACTGTATTCTTGCGTCTCTCCATTTCTTCCTACATTTCAGAAAATGTCAGTTTAGATAAATCAGGTTTTAAAAAACAAATACGAACTTTCATTCTTTTGAGTTCCAGAAAATTCAAGCGCCCAAGTTCAAATTGAGTTTCAAAAAATGGAGCATTTTTTTTTTTAATTTTTAGTAAATTTCTGACCTCAGAAAGTTTAGAATGCAACTTCCGATCATCCTCTTCAAATTGAGGACTGTACTCCTTCAGTTTCTTTTTCAATTCCTTGAGTTGCGCGTGCGTCAAAAGGCAAGGAGGACGCGGTATCCAGAATAAATTACCAAAGCGCATAATCTTCTCACGACGTAACTCCTTTCCTTGGAAAGTGTAAATTGTGAAGCCAGTGTCAGACTGGAAAGGAAAAAAGGTCAGAGTTTTAAATTCCTTATGAAAACCGTTTTTGTATACAAAAATTAAGATTTGATCATAATTTGTGTTGTACAGTCTTAGACTCCACTTTATATTGAAGATAAATGGAGGTGGAACTATTCCTTTTGATTTGCCTCCAGTTCAATTAACCCTACTCGAAAGCAAGGTCAAACAAGGTCGAGTCTGAATAATTCAGAGTCAACTTGTTTCCTGGAGGTAATGAAACTATAAAAGAATTGAAGGCACACTTACAACTTTGCCCGTCCAAGCGGAAACGGCCCCTACAACATATCGCCCAGTAGGGTCCCAGGCAATGTCCGTTGTTAATTCAGGAGTAACGGCATTCATGACATTAAAGTCGGAAGTGTCAATGAATTCAAGGGGACCTTCCGCTGTTTTCAGTAAAGCCAGTACCAAGAATTGACCTTGCGGAGCCCAGAACAAGCTGTTCACTTTCTTCTTTTCCAGCTTCTCTGCAGGAAAAAAGATGCAAATGTAATGAACCTTTTATACTATTTCTGATTTTTAGAAACATTTTAAGGGGAAAAATTTTACTCAGAAGAACAGGAGCATCTCCTTTCCGGACACCGTAAAAACTGACTGAAATATTATTTTGTTCTCCATGAATGATGGCAAACTTATTTCCAATGGGTTCCCAGGCAAAGGCACTGATTGGCTCCTTGAACTCACAGACACTGTCAACCGGTACATTCTTTTCTTTCATATGGAAGATCTCAAAGTTGTAATACATTCCCTATGAAAATTAAGAAGAATTAAAAAAAAAACCTTCGAGGTAGGTAGAATTATTAATTACTTACGCTGTACTTATTCTCGTGTTTTTCTTTCCTGACTTTAGAGTAACGATCTACTTTTACACAAAGATAGTCGCCAGATTTCTGCCAGTGCATTCGACAGTCTGCTACGTTGAACAGATTCTTTGCCCGGATTTCGTTACGTCTAGAAAAAAATGTGAAAACTACTTGATAAACTATAAATGTATAATACGATTAAAATCCACAATTCTAAGGGCGACTTACGATGGGATTTCAAGCAAAACAACACGTGCTGGAACATCTTTATTCTCAGAGACCCAGTACGCAAGAATGTTGTCACAGGGAGACCAGCTAAAGTCACGCAAGTCCGTAATTTTTAAGCTCTTGTTGTCCAGTAGCCGGAAACTCTGCAAAAACCGAAATAGCTTGAGTAAATCGTGTGTTTCTTACACTGTTACGTTACAGGGAGGGATTAGGAAACTTACTTTCTGAAGATAAACAAGGCAGCAAGAATAATAGCAAGTTTATGATACTTTGCAGTGTACAAAATAATTATGAAAATAATACTATACTTACAGGTGTTTCGTAGATGGAAAGTGTTTCGGGTCCAATTTTTGCAAAATACTTGTCATCATGTGACCATTTGAGAATTGGCCAAGGAGATTTGTGTAGTTCGGAGAAGGCTCGTTTCTTTGCTCCCGTACGTATGTCC
>JABASL010000373.1:0-18645 GCA_019775825.1 Neanura muscorum | reverse complement strand
TTTAACAAACTTGACCTTTAATGGTTCACTTTACTGTCCAGTTTAAAAATACTTAAATTCAAATATGAATAAATAAAGGCCAAACTTGTCATATAGTTTACCATCGCACTGGGCACTGATCTTTAATTATTGCCCCAATGACCGGCATGCCAGGTCACCGGATCTTTGGATTTGTGTATTGGACTAACCGCTAAAAGTTTAGATTAAAGTGGCTAACTTCGGCAAAATGTCGCCTGAATTGCCCCCCGAACAGACTACGCTTTCCCAAAACTCCAGTGACTGCTTTCGGTACGCTGCAAAATAGCCTGGCTACTATGGCTTCAGCGTCAGTATGCGCTGAAGCCCTAAAGCCTGTTCGGATATTGGCAAATTGAAGAACTTAATTGCTTAAATTTTCAATTAAATTGCTATCTCGCTTAAGTATAAGCAGAGGCTCTGACCCTTGGGATGACACTTAAGGATTTCCACTGTACAGAACCAAAGATAAAGTTAGCTTCAGCGTCATTCCCAATTCTCCTAATTTGCCAACGTAAACTCTGTATTTTATTTCTAGGAATTAATGTCGATTCTGTTTTTCGTGAGTGGTTTTTCCTAGTCGAAAGTCCAGAATGGGGCAAGGACATGAGCTGAAATTATGCTCTTGGTCGTCAATAATTAATCTCTTCTGTACAAACGTCAAGGCTGATTCTGTACAGAAGCGAGGCCAAGGGAGCGGAGAATTGCGCAATCTGTACAGAAACAAGGAAAAGTAAGAACCCCATTCTCTGTTCACGTGAATTAATTCATTAAAATAACCAGTTTCAGTTTTGCCAACCACTCCTCGTCTGTACAGATGACCTTTTCTAGACTTTGGACTTGTACAGACGTTGCAAAACTTCTGGACACTCAACGACGCCATTCCGACTTCAAGGAAGTAATTTCCAAGAGCAGGGCCGTCAAGCTTCGCCAATTTCTAATTTTTACAATTTTACAGAAAAAGTAGAATGACTGCGCGTGCATGATGATTTAGATTTTCAATGCTTGTACAGACCAAACTTTCAATCAAAAGAAACCTGGGAATTTGAATTGTGAATAGAAATTGTAGAATGTATATTTCAGTAACTTTCGTCCGAATTGACCTCGGGATGCCACGGGTTATTAGCAAAATTATTTAAAATTTCAAACGAGGAATTTATTAGGAGCAATTAAAAATCCAACTTGTGGGTTATTGTTGAATTTTTATGAATTTTGAACAAAAGCGATCGATTTAATTCCTAAATTTTTATGGATGGGAGCAATCGATTGGTTTTCTTAACTGAATGTCATATAGTCAAATTTTACCGACAAACAAACACGTCAGTAAAAATGGATCAAGCAGATTGGTCTGTTTGACGTAATTTTGAATTTTACTGTTTGTCATATTTTCTCAGAATTTATTAAATTGAATTTGCAAGTTTTTAGCACTCGTTACAGAAGCTCAAGATCATGGCCTGTATATGTCTGCCTCTGTGTACCTCGTGTCTCTGAGACCCAATTTCTTTTTTGCCTTATAGGGAACCCATTGCAAAATTTGTCTGTGCAGTGCCAACTTTTGAGATAAATAGCTTCAGCCGAGTTTGTTTTGTCAACAGTCGCTTCGTCTTCTTCAAATCGTAGACAAGTTTTACTTCAAAGCTTAAACTTTTCACAAGTATATTTTCCAAAGTTTGAAACAATTAAAACTAAATTTAACCTTTTTAATTAAAACATTTGCAATGAATACTGCAAATAAGAAAATGCGTACTCTTCCAAGCCAAAGCTGGAGAGAATTTCCAATTGCTCAGCAACCACTCTGGCCTTGTCAAATTGAACTTCAAAATGCATCAGAACACAGTAAGTTTAAAGTCCTAACAAGCTCATTATTGAACTATATGAATTTTAAGTTAATCACCATTAATTTTATAATTTTAGTCCGAAATCTGCCACCACTCGTAAGCCCTATTGAAGTTCTGAGACTCCGTAAAGAACTTGCAAATGTTGCTAAAGATGGAACTGGATTCGTACTCCAAGGGGGTGATTGTGCTGAACGTAAGTTAACAATACAACATTTTATGCTAATTTAGTGCATTCTTACTATTTGCGTTTTCCTTCCCTCAGGTTTTGCAGATTGTCGTCCAGAAATGATTGAAAACAAAATACGAGTTCTCTTGCAAATGGCTGGAGTTATAAGGCACACTACTGGAGAGCGATGCGTCGTGATTGCTCGAATTGCAGGCCAATACGGGAAACCTAGATCCTCCAACCCAAAAACTGAAGGTGAGATAATTTTTTTTAACTTTCAATTTAAAAATGAACTGAAGTTTTGTAATTTGAAAAGATATTCTTGACTGAAGTTGTTAAACTTTTACGTGATACGATTTTCTGAATTCTTGCTAAATTTTAATTGTTCTGAAATTTTCAATTTTGGTTCCTCAGATCCAAAGAAAATCTTTCGTGGTGACAATATTCATGGTTTTGATGTCAGCGATCGACGACAGAATCCACAGCGCCTCATTCAGGGCTATTTCCAGTCCAGCGCAACGCTGAATTACATAAGAACACTCTTAAAAGATGGTTTTGAAGATATTCCAGACTTTCCACCTTCATGGGATATGAGATTTCTGGACGACAAGGCATTTCCTCTACCTATTCAAACAAAGACGCTGAAAAAAGTTACTGATAATGCCCACAATCATCGATTGCTCAAACAAAGCGAAGACGAGAAGGCTACCATTCATATTTCACATGAAGCACTTCTTCTAGACTACGAAGATGCCATGACACGAGTCGTCGATGGAAAATTCTACAATCTGAGTGCTCCATTTATCTGGATTGGAGACAGAACACGCCAATTGGATCATGCGCATATCGAATATATTAGCCACATTGAAAACCCAGTGGGTATCAAGGTAAATTTCAAGCAACCTGAACATAAACCTTAATTAATACCGCGCACAAATTAATTTTGATTAATTAATCCAGGTTGGACCAACTATGGAAGCTGAAGAATTACTTATGCTTTTGAAACTCATTTGGCCGCATCCGGAAAGAACTCCCGGAAAAGTTACGCTTATTACTCGTTATGGAGCCTCCAAAGTAAGATTCTTATTTTGAAATTTAAAGAAACTTAAAAATTCATCCAAAATTTCATGAACCTACATCATTCAAACTACAAGCTGTTTTCTAAAGTGTAATTTAATATGTCCTTCAGGTTGAACAGCTTCTTCCTCGTCATATTGAAGCCGTACAATCCGCTGGATACAAAGTCCTATGGTCGTGTGACCCCTGCCACGGAAACACTCGCGTCTCGGCAGAGAATGGCTACAAAACTCGAGATTTCTCAGACATTTTTACTGAAATCAGGAAGTGTGCTGAAATTCATAGCGCCTATGGATCGCGCCTTGGTGGAATACATATCGAGTGCACTGGAGACGACGTAACGGAATGTATTGGAGGTTGTGAGAAACTGGCAGAATCTGACCTTCCACTCCGCTTTGAATCCTATTGTGACCCAAGACTCAACTATGCACAGTCAATGGAACTTTCCCTTCTCATCGCATCGCTTCTTGCAGATCACGACAGAGTCCAGCAGACAAATTCATTTCTCCAGGAATGATAAACGCGATAATTGCGTAAACAAAAATCCCATCTGCAATTTCAAATTGTTGGGAAAACTTATATTTTTACTAGATATTTTTCCTAACTCGCATAGTCGTAATCTTAACTTTAATTTTAAAAAGAGCATAACTAATTTAAGTGTTATATAATAATAATGGTAAACTTTTCTTACAAGCAAATCTGAATTTACACTATAGAAGGAAGGTAAACCAATTCTTCGTGAATTCAAGTTACTTTTTTAAATAAATAATGAACCTGAATTATGAAGCACAAGTTTGTTATTCCGTTCAAAAACAGACATAATAACCAACAAAAATAATGCAAACTTTAAAGGTAGCAACAAATTGGTTCAAGATTTCTGACCAGGTATGTTACCCAATAATGGGATCAACTTCTCCAGAAGATCTGATCCGAAAGGTGACTTTTCATCTTCCGTCTGTTTTTCCGTGCTCTTTTTGGGTACGGAACTTGAAGCAGATTCAGTTGACGATTCCTCCGAAGTCCCTTCTTCGGATGACGCTTCTTCGGAACCCACTTCTTCGGAAGATGCTTCTCCAGAAGATGCTTCTTCGGAGGTCACTTCGGATGTCGGATTCTTAGCATGTCTAATGCCCTTAGTTGAATCAGATTCTTCCGATGAGCTGAATTGCCACGATTCATCACTCAGCCATTCTACAGAAGGATCTTTTGCCTCCACTGCTGAATTCGTCGTGGCCGCGGGTTTCTGTTTCGGAGGAGACTCGGCTCCCACAGCGTCGCCACCATTTCCCGGTTTGTCTGGATTTCGTGTGGGCTTCACATGGTCGTCTTTCTTGTCATCGTTCTTGGTCGCCCCACCAGTTATTCCTTCCGTAATCTTTGAAAGATCTGGTAGTTGAGCTCTGACGACTATTTCGTGAGACTGCAGAAGTATGGCTATTGAGCCCACGACAACAAAATACGCAAACAACCCCATTCTTAGATGTTTTTATTGAATGGCATTACCAGCAAAAATTATGGAGAAAAAATTTGCCACAATTAGACAAAACCATTGTTAGAAATTACTAATTATCAACCTTAGTAATAACAATACCTCCCAAAACAATTGAAACAATTAATGCGACACGTCAATCGCTTGGACCTCTCAAATGGCGGCGGCTCCTCCCACAAAGCAATCAGTCAGCATCATTCAAGGTTCTACAGAAAAAAATGGCGACGACTAAACAAGCTGGGTTTTTATGCTAAGAATTAATTTCAGAAAGTGAAGTTTCGTAAGAGGATGCTGGGGGAACGGGAATCAATACTTCAACAAATTGAAAATCAAATTGACAAAACAACGGATTCTCAGGCTCCAGTATACTTTTTCATAGTTTTGCACGAAACAGGAACACGTTACGTAAACTCTTCAAGTTTCATACACGCTTCCTGTAATTCTAATCAGGGAAGACGCTGGTTATCGCTCGATATTCAACTGGTTTTGTAGGATTCTGATCAAAGGTGAGTGAACAAAGTCAAAGAGTAAACCTTAATCCCTAAAGAAATTTTGTTTTTGCTGCTCTTAGAATGGGTACTTTGTGGGGACGTATTTATGACCTTCGAGCACCTTACAACGTCCGAGCCGGAGAAATCGCTTGCCTCCGGGTTGTCAAAGCTTTCAGTGGGGAATCTTGGCAGAAGGACACAATCACGGATTGTGCCCCACGCGCAGGCGCAACACGGCCACGGTGTAAGTACACCTGTTTCCTATTCGGGAGAAGTAACTAGAGATCTGAGCGCATGAAAATTTTGACAAGGGTTCCTGGGTGTGGCCTTGTGTAGAGTTCCGTGATTAATTAGTACACGCTCATTAATAGGTCCAACTCCCACCCTCTTTCGCCGGATTTACGACCGTGGAGAATTTCCTATCATGTTGGACCAAAATAAGAATGGAAAATGTATTTTATGGAAGGTAAGAACGAAACGTATATCACAATGTGTTAGTTAATCCAAATTCCTTAATAAAAGCATAATTCGGTGGACGTACTTAGCAACTGTACATAGAAAGTAGTTTCTACTAATTCAATTATTTGACCTTCTGGTTTAAGGTATCTCCCGAGAAATTGGACTACCATCACTACCTTCCGCTTTTCTTCGAAGGACTTCGAGAGATCCAAGTATGGACGCTTATACCATTCCCATCCTAAACGTTTCAATTGGTTTTAAAAATTTCAAATTTTTTAGAAAAAATTGAATTCTCAAAGATTGTCATTCACGTTTCAGCATCCCTACTCATTCTTTTCCCGTCAAGGGATTCATGACATGTTAGTCCATGGATGTGATAAGGTCCTTCCAGTCGTTCCACAATTAGTACGACCAATTCGCGGTAAAATAGAAACCGGTGACTCATTTATCGAAACGTAAATTCCTTGTACTGCTTACCGCTCAAATTCCTTTAATTGCAGAAGCACTCAATACACGATGTCCGCCAGTACTTACCGCAACGCTTCACGCCTTGCAACAGTTGATTGTGTGTGCTCCTTATGTGGGTGAAGCCTTGGTTCCTTATTTTCGCCAACTCCTTCCTGTTTTGAACATCTTCCGTAACAAAAATGGTACTCGATTATTATTAAAACAGCCTATGATGTCCAGCATAGACAAAATTTTGAATATCTTACTGTTTTAGAAAACCTTGGAGACAGTATCGAGTATGGCCAGTATCGACGAGACAACATTGGAGACTTGATCCAGGAAACGCTGGAACTAATGGAACGCTACGGTGGAGAAGACGCTTTTATCAACATCAAGTACATGATTCCCACGTACGAATCTGTCGTCCTCAACTAAACCATGTCTACATCTCAACCAATTCACAATCATAATCATAAAAACTACAAATTGAGAAGCGAAAAAACAATTATGTAAACCATATTGCTACCTCAATAAACTAATTGAAATTGTAAAAGTTATCCTAGAAATCACCATTTGATAGACTTTACTCAAAGAACAGAATCCTGTAAACCCCGACAGAATTCAAATTCTTTATTGTCATCTAAATCTTGAAAACTACTCTATAAATAAATTGTATCAAGGCCTAAAATCATGGCCGAAAGTTAAGCATTAAAGGAGAAATATAAACTCTTTAAAGAAAAATCAAATATGAAACAAATACTAGAATTAGAATGGCGCCTTTTCAGTCCGGATTTGTCATCTCAAGAAAATCAGTCGACCCATAAGGAAGGATCAAAGAAAATCATACCCGACGCAGAATTTTCAGGACTTGTCTCTGGAGTCGGTACATTAGTATCGTACCCGTCATGGTTAATTATTTCCATGTCCATGTACTCCTGCACAAAATTCAACAAAGATTAAACTTCAGTAACGAAAATAATTATGAAAAAACGTTCCGTCATTAATTCAATAATGCTCGCAATTATGATCACTTACTTCTCGTGCAGCTCTTGCCGCAATGTGCAGGATTCGTTCCATTTCTATGGCCAGCTCACTAAATTGTGGACGGGCGGAAGGTTCGTGGAACCAACATCCTAACATGTTTAAGTACCTGAGTACAGTAAATCATGTATTAGAATTTGCACTATTGGCCACAGTAGTCATCCAGTCTAATAATTCGGTACTTACAATTCGTGGGGGCAATGATTGGGCTTTTCCATCCGATGTCCAGCTCGCAAGAAATCGAGTATTTTGTTTACATCAGGCATTGAAGGATACGGAGTTCCTCCCAAAGTAACAATTTCCCATAATAAGATACCGTAGGACCAACTGCAAGGTTTTTGGAAGAAAATTGCATATAAATTAAGCGACAATGCGAAAAATCTAAGAATCGGAGAACTCACACGTCAGAGTGTGTAGTGTAAATTCGATGAAACAATGTTTCTGGAGCCATCCATTTCACCGGAACACGTCCGTCGCTTGTTTTTCGGTAGTAATCATTTGTAAAGGTACTTCGTGTCATTCCGAAATCGGCAATCTTCATAAGTTTTCCTGCCCCATTACCCGTAACTAATACATTCCTTGCAGCCAAATCTCGATGAACGTACTAAAAAGCAGAAACAAGTAAAATAGAATCCAGGGTTTGTCCCGCTCATGACAAATATTTTTTTAATATACCTTTCTTTGAACCAAGTACTCCATCCCACGAGCCACTTGGAAAGCAAAAGACATGAGATCTTTGAAAGTAAGAATTTCTTGCCCTTCCGGCAATGGGCCAATCTCATGAGCCGGGGGTGCTCCATTATAATAATAGTTTCCTCGATTGAGTCTGAGGTAGTCACGAAGATTTCCCTTCTCGCAGAATTCCATGATGACTAGCAAGTCGCCGTCTTGAGTACAGCAGCCAAGCAAGTTAATGATATTTGTATTTTGGCCAAGGACTTTCATTGTCTCCATTTCAGAAATTAAATCTACCAACTCGGCATCTGTGTGAGTTTCTGTGGAGTGTAAATTATTTTTAGTAAACTAAAATATTTATAGCAAACATGAAGCTGGCAAATTGCCATTACCAATGGGCAAGCAAAATTAACCTTACGTTTCAAGGATTTCACTGCTACCGTCAGAGTTCCTTCTCCAGGTATAATATCTTCTGCTTTTCCTAAAAGAACTTCTCCGAATGCTCCTTCTCCCAGTTTATCCCCAAGTGTGAGTTGATTTCTAGGAAATGCCCACGACCAATCAACAGGAAAATCGTATTCCTGACCACCATTTTTAGATTTCACCGTCTTTATGTTCACCTCTGGAATAGACTAAAAAAAAACATATTCATACATAACAATTACCTGCCAGTTAGCCAAAATGGCTTTGGATTCCTGAAATCCAAAAGAATAAAATAATCTTACAATGGCTCCTTCTTCGTCATTTATAGGTCGGCGCTCGATAATAACTTGTTTGGTCCAGCCGAGTGGTTGATTCTTTGCTTCTAGTTTCCTCAACCTGTCAGGAAAAAGTTGTCATTAGTATTACCAATGAAAAATACGCATCAAGATTCAGGAATTGAACACCGAATAAACAATGTTAGAATAAAGAATGAAAGATTGGAGAACGGGATGTTCCTAATCTGTGCTCAATCTTCTTTCGACATCATCCTGGGTTTATTTATAAATCCAGTGTCAGTTTGGATGGAAAACTGAGATTAATAACAAGGGATGGGACGGGATACGGGAGCGCTGCTCGCTGGTACATAGTAAAAAAAAAAGACACGGAAATCATCTATTTTTCATTACCATACCCAACTCACTCCTATGTATTAAATTCAACAAACCTGCTACCCAGGTTCTTTAAAAGACTAGCACAACGTGGGGGTTTAAAAATAAACATGTTAATCAGTACGACAAGATTAGCTTCCGTTTCGGGCGTCTGCTCTGATGAAGCACAACGACTAGTAGTAAAACCAGTCTCTACTCACTTAGTTATGAAGTCACTAAAATACTTGAGCTCACCGTTCTTGTTTCTTGCTGTTTAAACAAACTATGAAGCAAACTATCAACGAAATAAAAATGACACTGGCAGCGATCACAAAGACAATCTGGACAATCTGATAGTCGGCGTCGATAGGGCTTGCCTTCAGAATTTGCTCATTTGGTACTTCTACCAATAAAAATAAAAATCAGTAAATCTATAACGTGTTTTTCGATTTAAATGCCCGGTTTGGTTTACCTTCAACGACCGAGACATAAGCGCTTGTAAAAGAACGTCCAACGCTATTTCCAACGATACAACTGTACCAGCCTTCGTCTGACGCCGTAACGTTGTCCAAGACCAGCGAATACGAATCATGGAAGAGGTCTTCATCATAAGTTCGTGACTATCAACAGAACAAAATTAAAACAACTTTACTTACACCTAATTCATGCAATGCATTGTTTGTAACGCAGCTTAAATATTCAGAGGTTTCAGATTTTTCCTAAAATAGTTAGCCCTAAAGTTAGTTATCTGCTCGCTTTTAGTAAATGTAAACAAAAATTCCAGCCTGTGAGTTGATGAGTGAAGCAGGAAGTTGAATATTTCTGAAAATTAAATTGAGTAACAGGTATGTTTAGTAATTATGAGAAAATGAGTTTTGGCCAAACTAGCGAACAGCAAACTCTCCAGTTTAGTGATTATTAAAACCCCTTTGGCTCTACCTGCACAATATGTGTTTGATTTGCATCTTCGTTATCGTGTTTGACCCACTGAAGGCCAAACTCAGGATCACTCAATATTTCCACCCTAAGTTCCGCTCGTTCCCCTAGTACGACTGTAACGTTTTTGGGAGCCACTGTAAATATTGGCCTCGAATGTAACCGCTCTAAATGTCAATTCAAAATACAGTTTAAAACTAAATTCTTGAGCTATGAATATGGGCACGTTGGCTGGCTGACTCCAGGCGAGTTAGCTTTAGAATCCAAAGTGGTTTGCATGCAAAATGACTTAAAAATTATGTTGAAAAAGTGAAGCATCAAAGAACATAACACGCTTGGCAAAGGTAGAATACCAACTATACGCGGGGTATAACATGACACTGTTTCCCGTATCTTCCTTGCAGTCTGAAAAAGTACGATTGTCAGAAACCAACCTGTGTTTCATTGATCATGTATTCCTGGTCCAACTGCAACAATTCTTCAAGAGTGGTGTACACATCCGTTTTATAGAAGAAAACATTTGAGATGGCTTGGTGATCAGACCTAAAGATGCAGTCAATTTTTAATCGTTCCCCTCGCTCTAACGTCCGATTCTTGAATTCTTCCTTGATTATGGGAGTAGCTCCGAACCGTTCTAGAAAAACAAGCTCATGCAAAGAAGAACTTTTTCATGGAATAGATGTCCATGTCGTCGAGACATGTAATTACTTCGAGTGCTGGGAGGACCCTTCACCATTGCGACTTGCGAGTTTCATCTGTATGCAGAAACAGGATCTGAAGAACCGCCACCAGATTGACAAGCCCCGTCACCAACAATGCAAAAGAAGTGTAGAATTCAAGAAACAAACTTATAAGTTTACGAGGGCATTTGAGTGAGCGTGACTAGCGTGAGTATGAACGACAATACAAAATGGAAGGCATTTAACAATAAAGCAATTACCGACAAGCAACCAGTCACGAATTTAACTTTACACAAATCGCATATAATCAAATTTCCTTAATTGGAATTTAGTGTCATAAACTAAACTACCATTTATTAAATGCAGCGCAGTTAGCAAAGAGAAAGCACGTTAAGGTCAGAAAGCGCTGGCATCTCGTCCCCCAAGCGAACTAACCGAGATAGCAAGTCTGATAAATTGTAGTCCATTTCGTCGTTACCTGTAATTTCAAGTCGAGTTTCGTAAAGAATTGATTTGACTGTAGGGTCATCGCTTATAGCTTTGCAGGTGTACATCCCTGCAACATTTAGCCCCACATCTTTGAGGAGAAGACCGTTTTTGGTAAACTTTGCATGAAAATGTTTGTCAAATGGTAGATCGTCTTTTAACCAGGAAACTCTTGGTGTTGGGTTTCCTGAAAAAATGTAACATACAATTGCTACATGGGTTTCCTGAAAAAATGTAACATACAATTGCTACATAAATTCACGTAATTTAGAAACAACCCCAAAGCGTGCTGTAAGGGGGAGCCCAGATTAATTTACTCTCATGCATCGATGCATCCCGTAAGTATACGAAACAACAACCCTGTCAAGCCTTTCTGGCGTCCGACTGGCTTTGATCACTCTTGAGCCGAGTTTAGAGTTTCAAGTAGTAAGAGCAGTTGTAATTTGATTACGATTATACAGTTTGCTTCTCAATTCTCAAAGTGTTTGACACACAAACAGGGAGCATTAGAGAATATCCACGAGTCAAAAGATTATTAAACAAGTGGGGGTTGAGAGAGGTTGAACTGATGAATACAATATTGATCTAATTTACGACTAACCTTTGACATGGCAGAACAGCTTCAATGTTGTTCCGGCTGGGCGGACAAGATAATGTGTCATTTGCTTTCTGTGACTTAACTCAAAGCAAACATAGGGTTCACTGCGGTTAATTTTTTCAGCGGTGTCTTTATTCTCACACGAGAGACGAAAATCCTCAGTAGCTTGGTCCAGTTCTTCTTCGTCGTCGTATTTATCGTCTTCTAAAGTCGGCAGGTAGTCGTCTTCCGCAGATTCTAACGCTTCATCGTCATATCCAACTTCCGGTTTTAGCAACCCTGCTCTAATTGTACTAGCGAGGAGAATACATGTCACTGAACTGAACAGCAACTGTGAAGTCAATGAAACAAAAAACATAATCAATAATGAATGCACTAACTTAGGTACTTTAACAAATCACTAAAATCAAAAGTTATTTTCAAATAAGTTACGATTCGCTACTACCAACCACAAAATACAAAGGACCATCATTTAGCAGCCCTTGGCCATGACCCTTAAGAGTAAAAAATTAACAACGGCATAACCAGTTGCTTCTGCTTGCTAGTACATAAGCCAAGTAGCAAAAAAAAAAGTACTTACGAAACGGAATTCCATTGCGTTCGTTACGCTCTCGTCAGAAGATTTTGGTAAACCAGTTAGACATCACTGCACATAACACAAAAATTGAACTTCAACTGAAAGTTGAGATTTTTGGGAAGAGAGATGAAGAACAAAACCCTGGCACTTGGCTCGCTCGTCTCGTCTTCTCCCTCTTTCTTCTGGTCTTATTTTGCTTTCTTTACTCTTGCGTCCCTCCCCTTTTCTGGAGATAAAATCACAACTTAAGCCAGTTCTACATTTTGTGAATTCACGCCGCGTGCGTCGCGTCGTCGTATCCTTGGAGTTAAATCGTTCAAAAATCGTTAAACCGTTCACGCCAAACGTTAACGTTAACAATATTTATTGACTACGCGCGACATGATGCATGGAAATACCTGAGAACGTTTCAGGCCGACCTGTTTTCCATATGATCCGACGCCAAGGTCAAATCGCACTTTGGCGTTGGCTTACGCAGTTCGTCACCCCGTTTTAATAAATGAGTGTGAATTAAATGCGTGAAAATTCCAGAGAGTCATTAATACTAGGAAAATGAAAGTTTTCCAGGATTTTGTGTAATTCAATTCAACAAACTTAAAAAACTAAAGTAAACAAAGGCTTAACACAAACGCGTCTTCGAAATTGTTTTCATTCAATCATCAAGTCCAATCAATCCAGATACCAAAAAATATTCGACAAAATTTCAAATATGACAAAATTTCAAATCTGTAACAATTTCCGCGTTTCGGCAACAGTTTCGACGTTTCTTAAAAAACTAAAGTACACAAAGGCTTAACACAAACGCGTCTTTGAAATTTTTTTCATTCAATCATCAATTCCAATCAATCCAGATACCAAAAAATATTGGACAAAATTTCAAATACGACAAAATTTCAAATCTGCAACAATTTCCACGTTTCGGCAACAGTTTCGACGTTTAGAACAGCAAATATCCTTAATTTTTGCTCAAAACATGGCCATGGTCCTAATCTTCCGGTGAGTACGGAACATTTTATTTTCCATAAAAAATACTATAAAATAGCTACCATTTTCATATTAACAACACCGTGTAAATCTGGATTGACATTTTATAGAAGTTACGATTGTACGGGCTATACAATTAGGAAAATATTGTATTAAAACCAAGCTTGAATTTAATTTACCAAAAGTCGAATCTCAGTTCGGTGTGCTATTTATTCGGCGTAATTTCACTGAATGTACACAGGCCTTAACTCGATTCTAGACTTTAATTTTCTCCAGATGTGGGATTTAGGGGTCCATTTGAGTCCTTGAATTTTCTACCCTTACCAGTTTTATATTTCAACCCCGTTGTTTTCAAGAAGCTTTTAACTTAAATGGCGTCGTAGTATTTTAATCTTAAATCTATGAAAGAAAACCAATTCTATTGAAATTGTATAGTTTATTAAATTTAGGGCGAACTGTAAAGTATTACATTCTAATCTGTGTCTGGACCTAATTCTGAAAAACACTACGTAGTTTGGGGAGTGAGTAACTTGAGGTAAATCATATTTGTCAGAATTAAAAGAATGAATGAAAAGATTGAAAATGTAAGCTACCAGGGTCTGTTTTTTCTAAACACTTTTAGAAAAATGAAAGGTTTCACTCACTCACTGCTCACACTGCTTAGCCTTTATATTTCAAAGGAAGTAATCTACCCGGACAAGCCCGTATCCTTAAAATTCATTTCCGTTTCCGCTTTATTTGAACGCCCGCAGCACATTTCTAAAAACTGAATGTAAGAGACTCTCTTTGTAAACTAGTGCTTGGAAATAATTAGTAAATTTTAGTAGCTCAAGATTCGATTGCCCCCAATCAACGCCAGAGAGGCTGCTCCCAATACAATTGCCATTTTGATATCTAATGAAACAGACAACCAAATCAATAGGAACCGAATGCTGGGACCCCGGCGGGGGGTTCACCTACCTGGTAAGTCACTTACTCACTTAAGCCACTTAAGTCATAACTTACGTGTAACTGATTGCGAATTAGATGATTTTGAATTTCGGATTTTTAGTTGATTATTTTTGGTCGTGAATTGATATGTGGCTTGAAAGCCAGTGGCATCATACCTGTCATTCGATCGAAATGTTACCCGAAAAAATTTTCTATCAGATTTGATCTTCAATTCTTTCAGTGTTCCACACTTTCGATCATATTTTCTGTCTTCGTTTCGATAGTTGGAAAATTCGACGTAATCAGAATGCGTATCTTCGTCACACCTTCAAAGAATAAATTTCCATCAATTAACAATGTAGTTTAACAGAACGCTGCGTATTTCATCTTTTCTATAACGCTGAACTTGTCAATAATGACCAAAGAATTTATGTTTTATGGCCTCACGGTTCAACGCCATCGATATGAAAATACGTAAAGTAGAGTTCGACATGCTGATTTTCGTAACCATAAAAGAAATAGTTGCATTCAGTGTCCCTTGGATAAAATCCCGGATAATTTGGACTTGTAAACGTTCCATTGCTTGTTTGGCTACTGTTAAAGACAAACTTGCAACTATCATCTGGAGCCTGGACCCCCGTCCGAATTCCAAAATCTAAAATGCCAGAAAGGAATCGTTTTTATACGAAATTGCAACCTGGTCATTTCCAATTTCAAGGTATTGATAAGTAGACCAGTGACAAAGAAGTGAAGTGCACTAAATCCCCAGTTGTAGCGTGATGAGTGAGGAGCATTGAGCTCCAAGGTCATTTTATTTCCGTTTGACATCACGGCCAACGGAATTGAGATCCCACAGAAGTCATCGACGCGTGCCAAGTTTCCTTCCGAGTAAACAAATACTGATAGAAGATCTGCTCCGCCACACCTAAAATTATAATTTTCTTTATACAAAACAACTTAACCCTAATTACAAAACTAATTTAAAGCTTTTCAAAACTACTATCTCTATTTCAAAAGCGAATTTCATGCGATTGATGATAATTCTTCGTCAAACGTCCTTACTCCGTTGAGTTCTTCTCAGGATGATAGAGATTGAAATCTGTGAAAACAATTTGGACCCGTTCTCTTGGACTTCCAGTGAAATCATATCGGCAATGGGTTTTCGGGGGATATGGTTGGGGGTAATGAGGTGATTGGATGGTGCCATTTCTCACTTGATCGCTTGTAATTGTTGATATACACTGAGGAACTGCAAGACGGTCAAAATTACTTAAACCAATCGGAATTGTTAATTAAATAACTAGCTTCTAGCTAACAAGCTTTTTGGAATCAGTGCCTTACCGTTAGCCAAATATGACCCGGCTAATGTGGCTGTGACGAAAACTAGGACCAGTCCCACTGCCAGTTTTAGTTCCACTTTGATGTGCATGTTCGAACACAAAGTTTATTTAACGATTATTGTCGTGAGCTTTATTTGTCTCGAAATGTGACCTTTGAGCCCACCGTAGGTTAACTTGACGTTACATCAATCCAGATCTGTGGCAAGTTCATGAATTTTAGAGGAGAATGATGCTGAAAGAGAAAGTCGTGATTTCAGCAGAGAAAGTCATTTGTATCATCCGTATAAGTTTCGACCGACTCGAGCCTAAAATTCGTTTTAAAATCATCCAGCGTATCGATCGATCCACACAGATCACCTTTCAAGGCGCAGTTTCTCTGCGAAGTATCACAAAAGCTTACAGAATTATTTTGGAGGTATGAGGACAGATACATAATCATCCAAAATGAATGTTGTCAACAGTGCGTAACCGGAAATACTCTGCGTGAAAGGTTGTGATTGTGAAATCAAAATAACCAATGAGGAAATCAAACCGTTGAACTTGCGCGACACAATTAAACCTTCAACAATTAAAGCATGAAGGTAGTTGAAACGAAAAATTGAAGGGACGCTAAATTTCGTCTCGCTTGAATTTAACTTGAGATTGGATTTTAAACTAACAGGGTTAATTGCCTTCTATCACAGGATTGTAACGCCATCGCGATGTCCCCAAATTTTTTTGCAATGAATGATAATTTGCTCCTGAACTTAATTGCCGATTGCGTGAAATTGTGGTTTACTGTTTTTGTTTTCGTTGACCATGTTGACACAAGGAAATTCTTAAGATGTTATTTAGGGAAAATGTGAATTGTGTAACATACACGCAAGACGCCAGTTGGTATTCTATTATCTTCAAGTCGTGCCCCATGGGGGCCAACTATGAGTCTATTCAGTGCATGACTACTTCCGGTGGCGTCAAGTTAAGAATGAGTGGTAAAAATTATTAGTTTACGTAAGAGATGGAACCATATATGTAATTTACTTATATTAAATGTAACTGACACTAAAAAATATTAATAAAATCTGGCTTAACAAGTAAGAACTAGTTGTCTTTCTTTGAATCTGTATTGCCCACTTGGGCAGACCCTGATGTCGGTGTCAGATTGGCAGTTGGGCCTGGTGATGGCCCTTGACCTTGACTTAATTGTTGCTGCTGCTGTTGTTGTTGCTGAACAAATTGTGCTTGTGGTCCACCAATTGGGAAACCGTTCGGCCCAATACCGCCAACATAATCGTATGGAAGCTGCGCTCCTGGACCACCCCCTTGTTGTAGGTTCACAAACTGGGGCTCACCTCCCCCTTGCGCAAAAACTTGAGGTGTTCGGACAGGAATTTGGCCCTGAATGTATGGAAGCTGCCCTTGGGTAGGATATTGTGCAAATCCGGAACCCCCTTGGTAGGCGACATTTCCATTCACTTGACCTTGTCCTGGAATGTAGGCTCCGCCAACATTTCTAATTATTTGGGGTCCTCCGAACTGAATTTGAGGAGAATATTGTTGCTGCACGGGAAAAGATTGAAAATTTGGTTGTTGGCCCTGTAATGCAAACCGGTTGAATTGTTGCGGGTAAGGAGTTTGTTGACGGCCAAGGGATTGTTGATTATAAATCTGTTGAAGTTCTTGTTCAGTGTATGGTGAGATGCCAGCGCCAACTCCTCCTGGACGATTTTGTACTGGCAGTCCTTGTTGGGGTCCAAGGATCTGGGGAGTGTACTGACCTGGAATTCGTTCTCCTGATGGACTTTTTACTGATGGAGTCTTCTCATCGGCGTCTTCTTTACTAACTTCGTTTCCTGGATAGGGGTCTACAAAACCATCCTGTAAAAAATTCGTATACTTGCAAAAAAAAACCGTAATGGTAGCAATTTTTGTTCCAAGTTATGATTTGTGACGGTAGATCGGCTATGTGTGTTAATGCAAATTATAGCAATAACGCAAAAAAAAAGTGACTAACCTGGTTATTATCTTCGCTAAATCCATCTACTTCCGGATTAGGTGTGTATTCTTGTTGAGAATTAGGGCTCCCTCTACTGAAGGTTTGTGGACTTCGGAGACCGATACTTGACGTTCCGAAACGATTAAATTGTTGTGGCCCTTCAAACTGTTGACCTCCAGCCCCTGGGTATTGGCCAGGCTGAAAGCCAGGGCGAAGAAAACCTTGCGAATTCTGACCATTATATGCAAATTGTTGCGGTTGCTGCTGTGGTCCACCATTATAGTAACTACCCGGTGGACCACTGACGAAGCCTTCTTCATCTTGAGATTGAATCTGATTTATTTGGGGCTGAGAACTGAACTGCCCTGAGGTGGGTTGAATACCGCCAAATTGAGGTGTTCCGGAATATTGGGCAGGATATTGTCGTCCAACATAGTGAGTTTGTGGTCCACCGCGTCCAAACCCTCCAACCTGAAACTGCTGAGGTCCACCACCAAAATATGGTGGCTGGCCTCCTTGACCTTGAAACTGTATGGGTTGCTGCTGAAGGACTGCACCAAAAGCTCGCTGACCTCTCGAATCCAAAAACTGTCCGCCTTGGAGTTGAGCCGTTGGAACGTAAGGCTGCGATCCTTGGAATCGTTGACCTTGGCTTGGATACTGCGATCCGATAGGAATACCACTCCCACCTGGACCTCCTCCAAGTTGTCCTTGTCTCTTGGTCAGCTCCAAAGGTTCGCCAGTATCCTTTTGTCCCGGTTGGGCATTGAAGGAGTTAAACGCCGGATCATCTTCAGCTGAACTTTCACCTGAGGATGCGTTTGAGTTATTTTCGGAACTGCTTGAACTGTCAGAAACTTCACGGGAGTTTTTCTTGACTGTCAACGGTTCCGTTTCCGTTGCTGATGTACCAGGTTCTGAATTGGCTAGAAATGGAGATTTTCGACCAGTCGTATATTCAACTATCTTTAATTGTCCACTGGCATCAATGAATCCGTATTTTCCTTTTACAACACCGTCCTTTGACCGTGTTTCCACCCTTTGGAATAAAAAAAAGTTCTCATCGACCATCTTTAAACATCGTTATTGTCCCAAGAATTTTCCGAAATAATTGTAATGAACACAAAATCCGAAGATTTTGTTTCTTAAGCTTGTAAGTTAAAGTTTTATAGTCGGAATGAAAGACTGAGAAGTATCGGAATTCGATCAGAAATCTGAGATTCGATTAAATGGATCAAGATTTTTTTTTAAGAATTTCTGAAAACAATTTTGTTTACTTGAAAGAACCATCATCTGCTTCGTATCCAAAAGTATAACTTCCATCCTCGTTCAATTTGTTAATCTGTTTTAGAATATTTGATCTTGGAGTTG
>JABASL010000372.1:0-18649 GCA_019775825.1 Neanura muscorum | reverse complement strand
TCTCTAGAAAACTAGCAAAACTTTAGCGTATGTGTCATTTCTTTTAGTTTAATAGAGCCTGGTCTGATAAAAAGGAATTTTCAGTCGATTTGTTTGTTAAAAATCAGGTTTTATAACCAGGTTGGTCTAATAACCAGAGGTCTTATATCTAGGTACCCCTGCATGCATTTTAACATTAGAACCAATGCATCAAGTCCGAACCAGGTCTTATGACCAGGATGGTCTTATATACAGGGGTCTAATAAAAACGTTGAACTGTACTAACACACGACGAATTTTGGTGAATTTGAACAGGAGCTAATTATCATGCCGTAAAACTATGTTCATTAAATAAGTCAATTTTTTGCGTATTCTTCCTGGTTAATTAGGTTTAAAGCTTTAGTTTGATTTCAAAATTTAATTTTAATTTAATATCATACTAAAACCCTGTGCAGTTCAGTCTTAAATTATTTGGCAAATTTGGTCCAGAATAAGCCGTTGGTGGCGTTACTTTCTTTACTGATGATAGATGTTAGACTCAGAAACTTTGCGGACTTTGCCAAGAGTTTATCGATCTTCAGTTTTGAAATTACCGCCTTGGCAGGTGTTCTTGGAAATGAAATGACAAGAAACCTTAGCTTTCATTCCCATGTTACTAAAGGACTCGCTCTCAAGAATGCTAAAATCGAATAAAACAATTCGTCCGGGGATTTAATTCAGTAGATGAAGTCTCTCGGTTTACTTTAGATTTAGAAGTTATGCCTTTAGTACCCTTTCCCTCCTACTTTTCTACATTTCAAGACGTTTTTACAGAGGTAATAGCCATAGATTCCTGGGATTGGCTGATGCTGCGGTGTGAATTTAAGAACATTTCAGAACTTTCCATCCGTGTTTCTAATAATGAGAGGCAAGCGTGGCCCAGAGTCTAGAACTAATTTTACTTCTCACGTTGAGAAGAAAAATAGACAAAAATCGAATTCTTCAGAACTTTTCTCCACTTTTCTCTGGAAGGGACATGGAAGTTGATGGGTTATAGCTCCACCCTTTGCACCATTCTAATTCAGCCAATCTTGTATTTCCCTCCACCTTTGAACAGGGGAAGTTCCACCTTCAAAAGAGAAAGGTCTCCGCCCACGGGCGAGGTCAGCAGCTTTAGAGGGAAAGTTGATTCGAATTTTGAGTTCTGGAAAGAGAAAGTTGAGACGAGAAAGCCCCATTCATCCTTCGTCTCGATTCCGAGTCCCTTCTCGCAGCACTTTCTCCCGCTCCTATCAAACATCAAGGACTTTGGAAAGGCTCATTTACATAATTTCCAAAAAACTTTTTCGCTTATGAGTTAATTAATTTTGTACAGAACTTGTTCTAATCAAAAGCTGTGATTTTAAAGTAAAAGTCAACGCGTGGTGCTAAAGTAACAATTTAACAAGTTAAATCTCATTTAACCTTAACTTCAAAAATTACATTATTTTATCTCTACTCGTTTTATTATTAAATCATTCAAAATTTCTCGATTCGGGATTCAGAATTTGGGTGGAATAAGGGACTACTGGAATAACCGTGTGGGGCCCTACATCAACGAAGTCTCAAGTAAGTACCCTAAATTTTTTATTTTTAGTTTATATGAATCGTAGTACAAAATTAAGGAATAACAAAATTCGGTTGATCCGATAGTCAATCTAGGTATAAAGAAACGAAGCGAAGGACGTGTATTCCAGGGTTAAACCAAATTATAAATATTTAAATTTAAATTAATTTAAATTATTGTTTCCAATTTTTTCTTGCCAGTATTTTCAAGCAGGGTCACAGTTATATTGAGGACTAAATTTTTGTCCTTTTGGCACCGAAGTTTCTAAGTCACACAAGAAATAAAATACATAATTAAAGCTACTTAGTATATTAATTATCCACAGCTATTATTATCCACATTCAGGATCCCCCGCGTTCAGTATTTTTGGAATTTTCAAAATTATTGATGGCATATCGGTTCAAAAGCAACGAAATGTACTTAAGCTTAGCCAAAAAATTATAGTAGCAGTACCTAGGGATTTGAAAAAAGTGACGCCTACTGGGTGTGACGCTTACCTCGGCTAATAATTGATGGAACTCTTAAAAAAATCCAGGAATTGTTTGATGGTCATACGTCAGGAAATTCTCACCAAAATTTTACATTCCCAGCACATGTTGGTCGCATGATTCAAACACAAATTGCTTTCTGTTGTTAAAAAAATTGGAACATTCCTACTATTTTATGCATAAATTCCAGGGAAAACTTTGCTTAAATTAGTGCCCTTAAATTGTGTATTTTGAGATTTTGGGTTTTAGTTTTGGTGTTCGGTGGACCAAAATTAGGAATGATAAAAATGAAAGTCGAGGGGGAAGGAGATGAAAAATTGAGATGGCTAGAAAAGTTAATTCAGCGAGTAAATTGGATTGGTCCACGACACGTGTTTCCTCTTATCTCTTTCCTACGACAAGAAAAGGACGAAGGAACAGCATGAAATTTGATCTCCTTTGAAGGTGAAAGTAGCCATAGGATCAACATCCTCTCAAACTACTACCCACTAAAGTCTAGTTGATTTCAACTGGACTTGACACTTGACCGTTTCACCTTCAATTGACTTTGGCCCCCAGCTATTCCCTTATATTATTTTTAAAACCCCGAATTCCCAAAAGTAGGGATACATTAGAAACCCCTTTTCTCTCTTGATCCTTCCAAATGGAAACTATGGAAACTGTGAATAATTTAGTGCAAAAAGTTGCGCTTCGTCTCCTAAACTGGAAAGGGATCCTATACTTTTCCTATTTTTGTCTCCAGAGACCCTGGGGATTGTCGAAATGGAAGAAGGATTTCTAGTTTCTCATTTGGGTCACCCCAGGGGGCAGACTTCTGTCCCTGGCATTCGGAAGAAACCAAGCTCAAGGGCGGGATTTCTCCCCACCAAAAATGAACTTTGAATTCTGACGAGGATCCCCCGCACCTTTCTTCCCGGTTAGTTACCCGGTTTCACGCAAGTTGATAGAAAGCCGCACGAACTGTTCGTTATGCACTAGCTAGGCGAGGGTGGATGCAGAAAATATTATGCAAAAGAGAAAGTAAGGGAAAGTAGGATTTTTTCTACCACTGGAAAAAAGGAGCTCATGCATTTTAATTAGGCTTTAGTTGCCTTGATCCAGGCTTTCCCACAACCCTTTTCAACAATGTTATCTTTGGAAGTGATCCTTTGACTCACACGGCGCAACTTCCACAGTTTATTCAAATCTTTTTTTCAGAAACCAGCTGCAACTATTCACAGTCTCGGATTTTCATTCTAACCTCCATGTGTTCAATTTTCACCAATTTCTAATTTCAGTTGTAGCAATTCTAGTGTGGAATTTTGTAATTTCAAACATTTCAATCCGCAATTTTTCATTTTAATTATTGCAGATCTAATTCCGAAATTCTTAATTATATTTATTTCAATTCTAATTCCTCAGTTCCCTGCGCACGTTGACCGTTCTTGCCAAAAGTTTGGAATACATTTTTCTAAATGGCTTTGAATTTACAAGGAATACCTCCTTAAAATTTAATAAGAATGAATTATTTCTGAATCTATTCTTGCCATGCCAGGATTGAAATTTCGGAATTGACAATTTTAGCTTTTTTATACAAAAAATTTGTTAGGGTCTTAAATGAAGTTGTAGATTGTAATTTAAGTGTCTACTTTTAATCAAATTATTTCCTGAGTTTTACTTTTGCTGTCGTAATATCTCTAACTTTAAAATGAAGTTTTTGTATTTATTCCTGAAGTTAACAATTGTTTTGTCGTTTGTAGAAAGCCCTTTCTTAGTCTTTCCGTGTTAGACAATGATAGAAATTTATGTTTTTCCATTTCCTTTTTCCCAGAGCTGAAAGACTCACTCACGTAATGCTTTCTAAAGTTTTGTAGAACATAAAGGAAGTTTTCCATTTGGACTGGACTAACCGAAAAGTTGGTAAGAAAAGCGTCTCCTTTGGGATTAAGTGAGGGAAAGTGAAGTTGGCAGTTAAGAAAATTCTGAATAGGAGTTCCAATAAAGGGAAAGCAGAGAAAGTACCTGGTGGGACTGATCGTAATTGTGACTGATGGGCACAGGCAGGGCGGACCCAACGATTTTTTATTTTTCGAACTCTGGTATTCTAGAATAAGAATACGAATGGAAAGTAGTTTTTTTTTATAACTGATTGTCAGAAAAGTAACTTTCCTGGTTTTTGTACGTTACCGGAAATTTTCCATTAATGTGGTCTGTAACGCTCCCTGTTTCCAACAAGAGTCTGACACAGCCTGACAGTTAAATAAAATTCAACCCGACTATTATTTAATCAACTCTAATTTAAAATTGCCCATAGGCTTCCCTCAAATTGTCCATATTTTTGAACCACTGTAACTGTTACTTTAAACACTGCATCTATTGGGAATATTTGCCACTTTGTGGTTCCCAAAACAACTTTCACTTTTCGAGTTTTTTTTAAAACGCCAGAACTTTTCTATAACGGCGATCAGTCTTGCCGAACATTTTTATACCGGTTCCTCCGCTATCTTCTTCATAATATACGAATCAGCAGAAAAGTTAGATTGTGTAATAATGTAAACGCGTGTTAACTAAATTTCCTCTGGCCAGCAGTGGCAGAATGTTTTATTTTTCGGAGAAATAACTTCTCTTTATGCGTACTTTTTGAATTTGTACGGTATTTGATGCCTGCTTCCTCGATTTTATGTACCTTAGTGCCGTGCTTATGTCCTGTGGGATTTGGGGGTGAGAAATGAAATGTAAATTGTAGATTGGTGTGAAAGAATGAATCCAAATCTACCAGTCACCCGCCTCCACAGACCAGGACATTCTTCTGTGAGCCTTTCTAAAGGGAGAAAGTGCGTCAAGAGAGGGGAAAGTTTTGGAAATGGTCCAGAAGACAGAGACCTATCCCAGAATTTCTGAAATGACATAAAATAGAATCACACTTTTGGAATTCATAACCATATTTCCAAAGGCACATGCTTCCACTCCCAAAAGCATAATATTCCGCAGTAGCCTCAACTTTCTCCACCTCCGCCACGCGCTTTTTTTTATTCCAGACAGAGTAAGTATCGTCGCATAAAACTACAGGGTGGCTATAAATTTAACACTTTCCATAGAACAATTTTAAGTAAGGGCTGTAATATATTTCGGAAACAATGGTTATGTTCTCACCATTCTTCTTGTCTAATCATAATTTTCATGCAAAACTTTATGCTTTTACATTCAAAAATAACATAAAAGAGCCGAAAAAAGTATCTTAATACATACTTAAGTAATATTTGTACGCATGTCTAAAAGTGTGCAGCAATTTTTGGAGTACATTTGGTCGCATTTTTGGTATCTATTCTCAGGCTGACCTATGGATATTTTCGAACAAAATTTACTCCAGACTAGAATTTTTCAATAAGTATTGGTGTTAGGTGCTGCGGTTTTTTATGTAATAAGGTGAGCATTATTTAATAAGACACATAATCGAACATGAGCAAAGAAAGCGAATCTACCATTTGTAATTGGATGAAGGCGAAATTTTGCAATTTATAAATCTAGTGCCACGTTGCAAGTAATTTTTAAAATAGTTCAAACGAGTTAAACCTTAATTTATATTTTTAACTTGGTTAAGAAATAAGGAATGAATTGAATGGAAAAGGGGCTTCTAAATTGCCTCAAGAATTGTGTTCGTAGAGCGATGGATCTAATAAAGGCTTTTGGTTCAGATCCCTGTCCTTAAGCCTTTACTTTCACACCGTTTCTCTATTTTGTAATGTTGGGGTGGCTCAACGGTGGTTGTTTGGTGGATAAATCCCACCGTGGAAACAACGGGTGGCACTTCCAATTATCTCCGAAAACTCCGTCACGCAAACTAAGGATTTATATTCAAAAGTTTATATTCTCATCATAATCTTTTTGTTCACAAAACTAACTTTTACAATTCTTCGCACTTTTCTACATTTTCCGTAAAGTTTCCAGCGTAAAAGGGAAAATTGTAATTGAAGTTTGCATCTTATTTGCCTAACTTTGATGCCCTATGGGAAAAAAGTCATTCCAAACTTATGCATATGAAATTGTAGTTGGAACATCTACCATTTGAAAATTAAATATAAGATTGGATTTTCATTCCATTCGCTTCCAGCACCACCACCGCCGTGGCTACATGGTCCTGTTCTGTTCAACTAGGAGCAAATATTTTACATTTTCAATTCCAATCTTCGTGATCTAATCAGAGACATCATCAAACACACGTTTTCCCTTCCTACTTTCTGCAAGTCGACTTTACATAAAGAGAAATACGTTTCCCTACTACTACAACTTGCAACTAGATTCACAACTACCCAGCTACCCGACTTCATTAAGTTCAAGCGACTGAATTCAACTGAAAAATTTCCTGCGGCTCCCTTCCACATCCTCCTTAAATTTCTAAATCAACCAACCGCTTTGTTATTTTTATTTTCTAGAACAAAGGACTTTGTAAAAAAAAAAAGCAGGAAATTTGGAAATGATTGGGCTGTAGGTTTGGTCCTGAATTTTGAAATTCCCTCTGGGAAAGTTCCGTCTGATTAATTCCCCTCACATCTAATGCAATCAGCACTGCACTCAGGGGTAACAGGAGGATGGGTAAAAGTTAAGACCTGACTGCCATGAGACATGCCTTGGTGAAATACTAAAATCCATCTTCATCATCCGAACTTTCCCTCAACACAATGAAAAAATGAACCGCGATGCTGGTGAAATTCTGCTGTATGTGGCTTCATAGACAAAACATCGACGGTTCTGGTTGTGGATTTCGTTGTAGGAAAGATAAACTTTTGAGGGTCCTAATGTAATCAGAACATGATCTGCCCTGCTTTCTCAACATTTTTCTTTAAAAAAAAGAGACCTCCGGGCTATACGAGATTTCAAACCTCAGAAAATTTGATGTTTTCCATTTAGCTTTCACTCTTCCTCTTCCTCTCAAATGTGTTATGTTAGCAAGCCAACTTATGACTCATAAATTATACATTTAAATTAACTATTCTTACTAGTTGACACTGCGAATTTGGTCTTAACCTATCACGCTATTAGGTAAAAATTGGGTGAACACAATTTTATGAAGAACGTATCGTCATGCCTAACGTCCGTAACATAAACATAACCTAACCCGAAACGGTTCAACAATTTTTGTTGAAATTTGTATTTCCAAATTTTTTTTACCACGTTCGTAAGTCAACTTAAGCTAAAATTAATTATGTAAATGTTACAATTTAATTTTTCATGTCATTAAAGGCGGGTTTAAAAAATTTATGGTGGTATTCAGGGTGAAATACATTTTTTGATTTAACCTAAACCTAACCTTTCCACGCCCATAGTTTCCATCTAATCTTTTCTGACAGATTTCGGAGAAAGTTTTCTCCTAAATCTGGAAATGTCACCACTGAAGGTGGTATGTTTGACATTTAGAATTACAAAGTTTACCTGGGAAGGATTTATCCCTTACCAAATCCAGACTCGTTTCTACTTTTACCTTTAGGTTTTGTACATGGTAATAAAAGCCCATGATGCCAGAGAATCGATACCTGAGCCCAACTTAGAAATGTCGTGAGAACCAAGCCAGTCACGCAACACTTCCCTTCCCCTTAATCTAATGGCTCCAAGTGCTTTCTTTTCAGTATAATTTTCATTCCGAACAGAGTTTCTGACATTCAACGAATACGGCTCCTTTACGTTGATGGTAGTATAGTATTTGGGCATCGAATGTACTATAGATCCATTTTCTCTCGTGTGCGTCACTCACATGGCAATTGAGGTCATTCTCAATAATTGATCACCAGTTTGGTAAGGGCGCGGCAAACGCAAATTAAATGGGTTCGTTTTTCTGTAATAACTTTGTGTATGTGAAAGGTTTTAGGCTCGAAGAAAAAATTGCCCTCACACCTTCGCTTCGTTTCTGATTTTGAACATATGAGGGCTTTAAGTTTTTACTTTAAGACTTTAAAATTTAAGTTTTTGTTCAAAATTTTGAATGAAAAATGTATCAAACTTTCTCTTTTTTGATTTCCCTAGGAAGGACAGAGAAAGTGATTTCTGAAAAGAAAAAAGGAAGCGAAGCGAAGGAAGAGTGGGGGAAAGGATGGGGTACGCAGTCCGTGTGCATAAGGACTTAAAAATCATAAGGGAAAATTCATCATCCTTTCCTAACATCCAATTATAACGGAAAACAAATGGAAACAATTTAATTAAGAATATCAACAACAAACAAAAACTCTCGCGCTCAAAGATTTCATCTGAAAAAAGACTCGTCGTAACAGAAACTCAAGATCTTACGAACCTGTCATCATATAATCAAATTACTGGAAAAACCGGCTGAAGATGCGTTTCTCTCATACCTGAGATACATAGGATTCGTCACGAGTCACTAAAGAAAAAGTTCTAAAAAAAGAAAAAAGAGGGGACGTGGAGAAAAGGACGTGAAAGTCAGCACTAATATTTATTTTTCTCATTTCCACTTTCCCAAATTCCCTGGAGAAATTCGCTTCTGTCTCTTTCCAAAAAAAAAATTCTACAAGCCTGTGTTTCAGTTTTCCCAACTGACTCCCAGCAACGTCAAATTTTCTCTCTTCCGCCAACGTCGCCCATCAGAATCGTTATTGAGAGTGAAATCGAATTAGATTCAATCCTTGGGATTTCATTCTCCTTCCTACTGATGATTACTATACCCGCTGGGTGATAATTTCCTTTTGCTTTTCTGAAACACATTTGGAATCCCACAATTTACATTTCCAATTAAGCCTAAACTATGAGCACAACATTTACAAATCTCTAAAAATCAGCGAGCAGAACCGGACAAATCTCCAAGAATTACGCAACCTGTTTCAGTAAATCCAAATCAGTTGCTAAGTCCAACAAATCTCTTATACAAACTCCGTTGCGGAAAAAAATCTCTGAAAATCAGCAAAACTTGATTTTTTGGGTTCGGTTCAAGTTGCAAGTTGCAAGTTTCGGTCATCTGTAATTGAGTTTTCAGAGTCGAGCCCCAAAAACAAACAAAATGCCGCAAGTTCCTATTTTAAATCTGGAGATTGCGGAGGTGAAGGACTTTGTTCTAACAAAATTAGAAGAGCCCAAAACTCAAAGGAAAATGGTCCTTGTCATCGTGGCCATTGCTCTTCTTCTGGACAATATGCTCTATATGGTTATAGTTCCGATTATACCCGACTACCTCCGACAAATAGGAGCTTGGGAAACACATATAGAAAACGAACAAACCGTTACCGAACCTTCCCGACAAGTTACTTTTGTCAATGCTACAGGAAACTATACCTACATAGAACCCCGAAAAGCTCCGAAGGTTATCAACGGTGTTATAGTTTATGAAGGTGAAGACGCTGCAATTGAACTCTTATTTGCATCCAAAGCCATGATTCAACTAATGATTAATCCATTTTCTGGAGCACTTATTGATCGAATCGGATACGATAAGCCTATGATGTTTGGTTTAACAATCATGTTCTTCTCAACGGCTGTATTTGCCATTGGAAGTTCCTATACTGTCCTATTCTTTGCTCGAAGTCTTCAAGGCGTCGGCTCAGCCTTTGCTGACACTTCGGGACTAGCCATGATTGCTTCAGTTTATACGGAAGAGGCTGAGCGTTCCAAAGCCCTTGGAATAGCCCTTGCCTTTATTTCCTTTGGTTGCCTCGTGGCACCCCCATTCGGTGGTCTCATGTATGAAATGGCTGGAAAAGAAGTACCGTTCCTCATCCTATCGCTTGTTTGCCTCATTGATGGAATCATGCTCTGGCTAGTTATGAAACCAATTAAGAAGCAACATAAAGAACAAGGGATAGAAAGACCCAAGGGTACGCCCATCTGGGTTCTATTCATGGACCCTTATATAGCCGTCTGTTCTGGAGCCCTTATTATGGCGAATGTTTCTCTAGCATTTTTGGAACCGACCATAAGTGTCTGGATGATGGACACCATGAATGCTACGCAGACTCAACAGGGCATGATTTGGTTTCCAGCCTTTTTTCCACACGTTCTTGGAGTTGTGATTACCGTGAGATCGGCTGCCCTCTATCCCCAGTATCAGTGGCTCATTGCTGCTGCGGGACTGGCCCTTGAGGGAATATGTTCCCTTATGGTTCCCTTTGCCAAATCCTATTGGGTCCTTATCATACCAATTTCAGGAATATGTTTTGGAATTGCTCTAATTGATACGGCCCTACTCCCCACCCTGGGTTATTTGGTAGATCTGCGCTACGTCTCTGTCTATGGAAGTATCTATGCCATTGCAGACATTTCCTATTCATTTGCATATGCATTTGGGCCTGTCATAGCAGGGCGGGTAATAGAGAGCGTGGGTTTTCTGGGGCTGAATATCATTATTGCTGTGACGAACTTGGCTTATGTCCCACTTCTATTCATGCTCCGACATATTTATGATAAAGGGTTCCAGGATGAAGCCAATATTTTGATGAAGGACCCTCCGGATAAAAAGTATCAAACGTATGCAATGCAAGACAGGACAGTAGTTCCAGACTATTCTAAAAAGTATGGAAGATTAGGAGATGATGATGAAGATGAATTTGGAGGCGGCGGAGGTGGAGGTCAAAGGGTAACTTTCAAGGAAACGAGCATTAGTGATCGAGAAATTAATTCAATCAAAGCCAATGGGCCTTCCAGCACTACTAGTTCACATTATACACAACCTCAACAACATGCCCAGCCATCGTATTCTTCATCTGATCAAAACACTTTCAATCCTTTCAAAAACATACCCCCAACGGGTGGCGGTGGGGGTGGAGAGGGTGGTAACCCATTTAGGTCCAATTAGAGCTTAATAACCGCGTCTCTCCCCGCTCCTTAAACTCGTCCGTTAATTTAGTTCAAAATTTAGTAAGCGAAATACTAGCTGAAAACTTCATTGAGGTGGAAAACAATCGATTTCTCGATTGATTTCCCTTAATTTTTACAAAAAAAAATGAAAAATTATATAAACTTTTCGTAAATCTTTTAAGACAAGCCCGTGAATATCATAAATTTTCTCAATTGATTTCACAGAATTTCCGCACTTTTCTCCATGCAATTGTAATGGTGAAATTTGGGGGAACGAGAGGCTTGTATTACAAGATTCACAGTTTCAAAAAAATTATCCTTTTGAGAACTAAGAGAAAGATGAAAAAATATTAAACTTTAAAATGAAATAATTGAGGTTCAGGTGCTTAAAATCAAATCAAATTTCCAACAATTACCTTCAATGATATTTTGAAATGGGAAAATTTAAAATTAAACTACGAATCAAAAAGTTGAAAATCAAAAGTTTAAAATTGAACCCAAAAAAATAAAACATGAATTTTCTAAAAAGGAAAATTCCGAAGGCTGTGGCTGAAATGGATAATACTTAGCGTAATGAATTTTAGTGTTTAAGTATAAATTTATTTAGGTTAGGCATAATTATATTTAATTGAGGCAATTAAATTTAATGATATCCTGAATTCAAAAATATATTAGATTGATTTGTGAATTATTACTCAAAAGTTGAAATTCTTTGGAAAAAAATTTATTTCCTGTTACTTGTAGCTTAGGATCCCTACACCTGTATCCGCAGTTCGTCAATTGACAACCTTTAAATTTAGGAAATTTTTAACAGCAGGGTTAATTTAATTTAAAATTTAGTTAATTAGATTTGTTGAGCTACTGTAAGTATTAAATAATTAATAATAATGTATAAATCTTGAGCAGAGTCAACCAAGATGAGAAGGAGTACATATCAAAAATGATTCTTAGAATCCTCAGTACGCGCATGCACACCTCCGTACTTGTTAGTAAAATCCTGTAATTTGTAAATGCATATCAAAAAAATATATCCCAAATTACTTATGTTAGGTAAGGTCATTAGGTTAAGTATACCTTCAAGGTCAATCACCCTCGTGGTGACAATAACCTTGTAACGGTGAATCAAGCATATCAATCCAAAGATCTCAAGGTCAAGGGACGGGAGACTTGATGGCATCACGCCTCAGTCCCTGACCCCAACTGTATCATATTTCAAAAAACATTTCAAAACATTTTCAAGAATATATCAATATTTAGTAAGAATATTAACTTCATCTCCATGTTAGTCTGTACTTGACAGTGTACTGTGTAGACGTTTGTGTAGTAAAGTGTGTCAAGGGTCAAAAGTCATGATCATGATAAATTGTGGTAATCATGTCGTAGTCTCGGTTAGAAACATTTCTCCTTAGTAGTCAAATCTAGTTCTATACAAATATTTTGTATATATTTTTATAAATGTTATTCCTGAAATTTATTTCTCTCTGTTAATTAATTTGTGAGTGTTTAATAATCTATGTAAATAAATTGTGACATTTATGTTTAACTACATTTAAAATAACGTAGGTAGTCAGCTAATTTACCATAACTCATTAGCATTATTTTGCAGTTTGCATGTGACCTAAATCAGGTCAATTATTAGTTCTTACTGTATACGGTGTATAAAAATGTAGAGATCCTCTTAAAGAAAATATGGTAAATGAGCAATAAACTTGAAAATTTGTATTGATCGGTGTTCACTCGTTCACTTCTCGTTTGATCGTTGACCGTTTTCTTGAGTCATTTAGCTGGAAAGCGGTTTAAGATTACACAGGTGGACAATTGTTGGCGTCGTGGGTTAGCCGCGTAAAGTTTTGATGCCATTAACCCGCTGGACAAATATTCCTAAGGTCACTTGGTAGAATAGAGGGGTCGTGGGACTCGATGATGGGCCATATGCCAGTGTTCTGTCTGGTCCTTTGATTGTTAGAAAGAATCACATAAAATGACTCTAAGTTTAGGTTTAGGTCTAATGGCTAGAGGAATTTTACTGTGATTTTGATGCAATTTTTAGCGCTGATGTGATTTTTATTATTTTTGTAAGCATGCTTCAATTTCTTGACGAATATTTTAAATATTATTTAACTTTTCCAACCACGTGCCCGTCTTTCACAATTGACCGATATCGGGTGTGTTATTTCTGCCTAATTTTTCCATAGATTGGAGAAAGTGTTGTGGTGGAGATTTTATATGGAGCTGTAATCCTTTTGTTTTCTGACACCCCCGTCTCGGAGCTTTGTTGCTGAACATCATCAAAATTAAGTATCTGACGGAGGATAATAGACAAAGTGTCAGAGTCCCTAATAAAATTGGATTCAGTGGTCGTCCTTTATTGAGTTGAGGAGAAAGTAGAGGCAGGGTGACAACGGCATTTTTTCCTTTCTTCCGACATCCCCTTTTCCTCGACTCAGTTGGATGTCTTTGCGGAAGGAAAGGCAAATGATAATATTGTCTCCCTTCCTATTATTAGCATTAGCACTTTCCCCTTATGAATAATGTGAACCTACGGAAGTTATTCAAAGGGGAAGGAATTCTGCGGTTAGTGATGCTGGTGCAGGCGGAGAAAGTTGGTAATGAAGGCTAATGTGACATGGAAAGAGACAAGAGCTAGAAGCTGCAAGGGCATGTGCGTCACCCCATAGAAAACTGAAAATAATAATGACAAATTCTGTCTGGCAACTGTCAAAACTTTGCTAGAAATGAAGATATTTTAAAAGCATATGTCTGTTCCCGCTTTTGAACATTATTTTATTGAAACCAAAAAGCTTATCACCTATCTTCCAAAATACCTGAAATTGATTGGTGCAATTTTGAAATGACTACAATAAAGAAAACTATTAAAAATCAAAACCCGTGAAAATTAAAAAGCATTAGGGTTCTCTAAAAATTGGCTTTCGTACCCACCGATATTTATACTAAACCTAAACCGATATCATAAAATTCAGAATTTTAGATATAAACTACGACACACCCCACTGCACTCACGCTGAAATACTAGTAAACGTAACTAAGAAGTCGGTTCATTTTTAACCGATGAATTAAAATAGTGATAGAAGGCTTGGAACTTTCTAGACCAAACATATCATGATGGAAACTATGAACGGGCAACAGTTTAGTTCGAAATTTTTTACTAACTCCGGACCTAACGAATTTGAACTTGTTCTAAAAATGGCTTGCTGTAGCGAAAATAAGATGATTGGGTGGAGATTGGAGAGAATGGATAAAAAGAAGTTCTTTTGATGCGTTGGAAGCCATTTAAGGGAAAAGAAAGAGGGATTTGGTGGTGAATTGGATAAGAAGCTGGTGAAATTGGTGGATGAAGGAGGAAGTGGTGGGTATTAGATGGGATTCAAAAAAAGAGGATCACTTCGGTGACTTCGGTGGCTCAATTGGACTGTTCGGGGACAAACTACAGCAGAAAAAATAGCTTTCAGCAGAGAAAGAAAAGAAAGTTGAGGTCGTGGGTATTAGTACTTTCTCTCTGTAGAAAATAGTAGAATCAGCTCTTCTATCCTTTTCGTCTGTCTCTAGGAAGTGTAAGTAATCGCTTGAATGGAAACCAAAAAGGCGTCTAATTTGCTGACTTTATCTTCTCTAACCCATCTCTATTGTCCCACCACCAAACGCAAAAAGACTTTCTTTTCCCACTCATGTTCCAAGAAATCCCTCAAAAAATTCAAGTTTTCATGAAGCCAAATATAGAAAAGTTAAGACATTATTTTTTTCCAAATCAAAAACCAGCTTCACGTTCCAACGGTCCGACCACCCTTCTAACGGTCCAAACTGCGGTGGCCATTGCCAAGTTCAAAATAAAATTATGCGAAAACTAAGTTCCATTTCAAACAAAAAAAAAACCCGCGATTCGTTTCTCCAAATTTCCGTGGACTTTGAAGCTCCGTAAGTTGGCAATGAGTGGGATATGATTTAGGGAAAGTAGAGAAGATATTTATTAAATTCAACCGGACGGTAGACTGAAAGCCTTTTACTTTCTCCTCAGAATACTAAAAGACGTCAAGCATTTTCGAAGAGTCCATAAGCACTCCTCAAGTTCAACTTTACTAAGAATCCATTAAGAAAATTGCATGATGCCCTTTGGCTGGTCTTAAGTTTACTGGGACGTGGTCTTTGAACCTGAGCGCCAGGCCCAGGCGCACCACGAGACAGGACTCTGAATTTTTCTTTCAATTCAATTTCTCTTACCTGTAATATCCAATTACTTTGAAAGGAAAAGGACCAATAAGACATTTATTTCTTATTTCACTTTTTCTAAAAATTGGACATGGAAATCATTATTCTGAGAGGTTGCGAGAACTTAGATGTGAGGCGTGTTCTGAACAAGTTGAGAGCCCCTGTGGAATTATTATTATTTGTAAAAGGTGGAGGCCCAAAGATTCAACAAAAAAGTGTGACGTGTCATTGTGTTAGATCTCATCGTACACCCCAACTTTTACCAAATTAATCACTAGGAAGAGAAAACCTAGAAAAAAAATCCAATTTGTGGCCCATGTTTTGGGATGATGACGATGTGAAACGGGGATGGAAAAGTTCTTTTCTCCACTTTTACTGAGGTGTAATTAGACTTCTTTTGTCCTCGGTCACAGTTCTTCTGCCCTCGTCTTCTACTTCCTGGATTTCATGAACTTGTAAAGCAAGCACGTGAAAGCAGAATTCTGAGCTTGGATACCAGGAGATGATTCACAGAATATTTTTAGCACTTTATGAAAGCCATAGTGTGCTGTAGCCTTAGAGAAAAGGCACGAAGATTAGAGAGCCTTATGCCGGGTTGTAAAAGGTCTTTGAGCAGGGATTTTTTTGGGAACTAACTGCTTAATCAGCCTCTACGCCTCCTTTCTCTGGGTTGTGAAAAACGAGTAAAATGACTTTTGGGAGAAAGAGTCAATTTTTCGTGTGGGTTTTCCGTACTTTCATTTTCTTTTGTAAGGGTAGAAGGAGCATGAAATATTATTCAATAGAAGATGGGCCTAGAACCTGAGAACGGTGGTGAGTTAATCCGTTTCGACACTTATTGCCTCCTCTTCCTTTCCATCGTGAAGTGACAAATATCTTTTCTGACGCTTCCTTCGCTTCATCCAACACGGAACAATGAAAAGCATCAATACAAACCATACTCAGAACATGATGGAAAAGTTAGGGCCAAAATAAAACTGAACATATGTCTCACTTCACACAAGGGACAATGTATAAAATATCTTTGTAATAATTCACCCTCACAAAATTATTATATTTTCGTTTAGGTTCCACAATTTCTTCTGGTACTCGAACAAATTATTCAAAAAAGATTTGAATCCATTCACTCTATAAGTTATAACAGTCTCGGTTTTTGGGCTCGTACATTACTGCCCTGCCATAAAGGGTCCTCCTGTAATTTTTGTATTTGTGTGTGTGATATTCTTATTTAGGCAATTTTGATTAGCTTCCATCCGTGGTGGTGAACTNCCTCCTGTAATTTTTGTATTTGTGTGTGTGATATTCTTATTTAGGCAATTTTGATTAGCTTCCATCCGTGGTGGTGAACTTCATTTTATTTTTGTAACATTTAATTCTGACTGGTGTTGTGTTTCAGTGGTTCATTATCATTATCTAAAAAAACTTGCATTTAGTGCAAAATCTAAATACTTACTCATTGATAAAAAAGATTCAAGTTTGCCCTTAATCTCGTCAACTATTTAGACACGCAAATTCAAATTTGCGATAATTTTGACAACCAAATTCTAATTCGGGCTAATGTTGGCGCTTATTTCGATACCAAAATTGGGATTTGGGCAAATTTTAGCCCCTATTTTAACCACAAAATTAAGATTTAGCTAATTTTCGCCCTCATTTGAAAATAAAATTTTTACAGCTCGTGCTCCTTTTTGAAATTAAAATTTAAGTTCACTCACGTTCCTTTTCGTGACCAAATTTTATTTTTCTATTTTTCACTCACTCAGGACCACAGTTCTTAAAAACGATTACGTACTCTAAAACCTTTTTTTTGTTAAGAAACAAGCTTTCTGTGCCATCATACTTTTTACGCCACTGTTTGTGTTTAATATTTCTTGTGTGGTTGTTGAAGTAGGGGAACCCGAACCACCTCTGCTTTGGCTTCAAAATTTCAAATGATGACTGAAAATGTGGCACAAAATTTAAAACTCTTATGCTTTAGTATATAATATCTTATTTATGAATGTGTTTGATCAAACAGCACATTGTGAAAACATTCCCCTTGATCAGTCCATTTACCTTTTATAGGATTTCTATATTTTTTTTTGGGAAATTTCAAATGCCATATAGAAACGACATGCAGCTCATTATTGATTCCGGGCGAATGTTCAGGCCTTTGGAGATTTTGCAGGTAGTTTTTTTTCCTTGTGAATTAGATTAGGACTTGGACTTGAAGTGGATGGATATGCTCTGTCCTGGGAGGTAGTAAGTTTTCCTGAAGCACTTTCACCGGAACCTGCCCTCGCTCAATCTATAGTGAAAGGGCAGACGGAAAGAATGGGAAAAGAGCCCTCAAGGGAATTTCCTTTGTGAAGCCTCAGTTGAAGGCTTCCGAACGAGTTGTAACAACAAAGCAATTCTGATGAAAGGGAAAACTAGGACTCGTAATGGGAATCAGGACTACATGGGAGCCCTTTTCGACACACGTTGCTGCACTTATCATGAAAAAGGGCAGGAAGAGATATTAAGGAAGTGATGGGCCATGTTCTGCATTTGACATTTACACTAAGCATTTATGTCAACTAACCCTAAAAAATTACTTGCTACCCTACTTCTCAAAACACTTCAGGGCAGTTCATTTAACTCCAAACTCCGCTGCAGTCACGCGGAATCGCTGTCGACTTTTACCAACGCTTCAATCCTAACTTTTTTCCAAGAGCGTCCCCAAATTCAATTTTCAATTCAACTTTCAACTCATTCATTTACATTCTAACATCTAATTAGCTTAAGTAATTGCTCATGTTTCCAACGTTGGTTCCTCCGGGCGTCGCGGACTTTCACTGATAAGAGTTTCCCTTCACTTCGATTTTCCAAGCTAAATGGGTTTCTCCGAATCGAGAGTAATTTCGTACTGTTACGGTGGTTGCCAGTAACTAGAAAATATATCTCGGTTGACTTCGTTTAGTTTTCTGAAGCTCGCGCTATAATAGAAACATTTTTGCCAGTAGAAACCTTGATCACCCTGTACAAAAGTTGCTGCCCTGTCCCTGTATTTTTAATGTTCGTTTGATGATTCCCCAAAGACTGGAGTTTTTCCGTTCCCTAATGCCTTCCTTTAATCATCCTAATTTAGATTTGACTCGAATTACTTCTGAATCTAGGGATACTTGAGATCTCCCTTTCACTCACGGCTTCACTGAGAGTTTTGTCAAGAGCTTTGACTAAGGTTACAGCGGGGTTATGGTTACGATAAAGGCTATGGGAGAAAGTATGCTTTTAGTTTTATCACCCCGTTTCAAACAAATGAATGACAAATTAGTAGGCTTTAGGGAAAGCAATGCATCAATATCTGACAGTGCACTCATCGTACCCATTGTAGCCACGGTGACACTCGGATTTTTCAAAGCAGTACTAAAAAGTTCAAGTGCAGATGCTTTCTAGTCCAGAGATCTTACCACTTATTGTATTTGTAACTATAAAGTTACGTTTCATTCATTGTCTTTCCCGGATTTATTACCAGATACTTACTAGATTGATTTTATGAAACTAGACATACCCGATTCTAGAATCGAAAGGATTCCCCATTCGATCCTAGAATCGGGCATGTCTAGTTGGCTCGCTCGCT
>JABASL010000371.1:0-18651 GCA_019775825.1 Neanura muscorum | reverse complement strand
AAAAATAGTAATTTTTGTGCTCAGCACCTAATTTTATTATGAAAAATCTTTGATATGTTTGCTACGTAACATACATAAAAATGGTGATGATTGGCTACGGCTCTTTCCATATGTTCCCTTGTTAGACCGACAAACAAAGTCCAAGAGTTGACATTTCTTTAGAAAATATACCCAATTCTAGTAAACTTTCCGTTACCTTCTACACGACTGGTCTAGCCTTAATTCCGCAGAAATTTTCTGAATTCCCTGTTTTCCAAACCCATTTTATTCCGGTATCTTGTTAAAAAATAATTTGCAACATGCAAAACATTGCTTAAATTTTTTCGAATCATGAAAATGATCTTAAATCAATGCTTCGTGACAACAAATTTGACACAAAATACTACTGCACGTTACACATAGAGATGAAGTTTGACCAGAAAAATTCAGGCATCTGCGCCGTCTTGAATGAAAGTTAAGTCATTGAAGTTGAAAGTTGTGGTCATTGTGGAAATGGTTTCTCTAAGGTCATGATAATAAATTGCATCCAAAGTTAAATGACTGTGAAGGTCTGTTAGGGTGTTTGACCTGGGTGGACACCTTTAAATTGGTAATAATCCAAAGCATTGAGAATGAAATTAGAGTTGTAAGCGGAGTAGAAGGGAAGACAAATGGGTGGAAGTGGCTGGGGAGAAAGTGGATGTGACGTGGATGATAAGGAGCTTAGGTCCAAAGTCCCTTTCTCCACTTTCTTTCCAATTTCGGACAGACTTCAACTCTCTTTGGAACGGGAATCTTGAAAAAGGAATCTTGAAAAATGGGGTGGGAGGTGTCGGCTTAAGGGAAGTGAAGGCTAGGCTACTGGGCAGTTAAGATCCTGATCCATATCCAACTTTCTTTTTACTCATAAACCCAAAGACACTTTCTTTACTTTCTCACGCGTCCACCAAACGCTCCAACTCAACCTTGCTGTTAAGAACCCAAATTCAACTCTTATGTGGAACGCACAACTTTTTTTTTTACATTAAAAAAAATTATCCAATTTATATTGTAAACCGTACGGTAATTGAATAAAAAAAATACACTTCACTTAAAAAAAACTTCACTTTCACTATATTTGAATCAAGTACTCGTTCGTAGATTTACAAAGAGTCATTAAGCTAGCACAAGAAAAAATACTGTTCATCCCACACTTTGAAAGTCCTTTTGGTCCTAACGACGATTTAAACACTAAAATATTTCCAAACGAAAACTTCCTCTTCTAATAGCTTGGAGATGTTTTAAAAAAAAATAACATAAAAAAGTCGTACAAAAACGTCCAAGGTCAATGGTTCAGGTTCTTGTAGTTGTACACTGTTATGAGGACAGCAATAACAGTACATTGCCTTTAGTTAAGTAGATCCGGGTTCTGAGGTCAGTGCCTTTAGTTAAGTAGATCCGGGTTCTGACATTGAGTAAGAGGTCAGTGCCTTAGCATAGTGACTAGGTTACGTATCACAGTTACGTTAATTAGACTAGAAAGTTACAATTCACTGTTGTAATTAAGAGTTCAGTTACCTTTCGTTCATTAGGTATCTCATAGTCGTCCACAGTATTCATAGAATAGGTCAGTTACCTTTAAATTAGGTACCCAGTTCCTTGGCTATAAAAGCCTGGACGATTTGTTGTAAAAGAGACAATAATCTTTCATTTGTCGAGCCGAGCAAAGCTCTGCCCGAATTCAGTTTAAAGGTAAAATAAACTACAACTTGTAGGTCAAAGGTTAACGTTTTGAGTTTCGTGGCCTTAAGCCGTTTCCCTTAACGTTTGGCCTTAAGCCTACTATTTAGAGGTTGGGATTTGACCTAAGTTGACCTCAAGGGCTCCAACCTAGGCCAAACCACAACAACACGTCCATAATGCTATTCTGGAAGTGTAACTCAGAAAACGTTATGAGCTTGTGTGCTCAAGCGTAATAAAATCTGCCGTTCAAAGCCACCGACCCCAGAAACCCAATTAAGGTTATAACGAGTAGTTATGTGAAGAAACCTATTTTCCCTTGTTATTAGGGGAGAATAAACCAAGGCGTCAGGTTACCTATTATGTCTTGTGTGACACAGAAAATTGAGGGGATATTTCAGTGACACGAGATGCGTCTCATCCGGAACTGTCTCGCGAAACATCAGTCAGATCCTGATGTAAAGTCTTAGGATGCTCATTCATACTATCTTCCTAGTTTTGAGATGGTAATCTCGAGGAAGTGAAACTTTATTTCTCGTTGTCACAATCATAAAAAGTGAGGTTGAAGACGTATAAAAGAGAGTATAAAGAAAGTTATGGTTTGTAAGTGGATTTGGACTATACTTTCTTTTTTGTTGTCAGTTTGGCTACTACGAGGCGAGTAGTGAAAGTGCGGCGGGAAATGGAACAGATGAGATTTGGGATTAAGTGCTTGGATTGAGTAATTGCTTGGGATTGAGTGGTTGATTTAGTACTGGCATACAGGGAAACTAGCTGACTTTAATTTCTTGGCCCAACCCGACTTTAGTTACGTAACTTGTTATAAGAAAATTCTTTTCGAACACATGCGAACACAAACACATCCAAAATTCACCACCACTTGCTTCAACCTGCGCAAATACCGCACCTAATTGCCCTTCTCACATTCCCATGATTTCTGTTTGGTGAAAACAGAGAACGTTATACTTCAAGAATTAAGGCAGTGGTAAAAGCTCTCGTGAGAATTCTCCATTTGTTTTCTTTCTAAAGCTCGCACCGTCAAAGAAGCTGGAGAAATTGAGGTGATGAGAATTGGATTTCTAGCGAACTAAATTCGAATAAAATAGTTGTGGAAAGAAAGCACGAATCTTGGAACAACAAAATTTATAGTAGGTTGTGCCTGACTTTAGAAAAAGATTTGGGAGTGGGGAACCAAGGTTGTTAAAGAAATTTCAGAATTTTTTAATTTTCCATATACTTTTTAAAATCGAGTAGAATTATCATTACTTTATTATTAATGATTTAGATTGTTTTTTAGAACGTTTTGCTTTTGTAGCTGTGATGAGCAGGGTGTGGCTAGTAAGGTAATGAGGAATTCTTGCTTTTGTGAGTGAGTCAAATCCTACCCTTAATCTTCTTAATGATGACGCGAGTGAAAGTGAGCAAAAGAAGAGAAAGCAACCAATGACATCAAAGTGAAAAAGATTTGGGAGTGGGGAACCAAGGTTGTTAAAGAAATTTTCAGAATTTTTTAATTTTCCGAATACTTTTTAACATCGAGTAGAATTATGATTACTTTATTATTAATGATTTAGATCGTTTTTAGAACGTTTCGCTTTTGTAGCTGTGATGAGCAGGGTGTGGGTAGTAGGGTAATCAGGAATCCTAGTTCTTGCTTTTGTGAGTGAGTCAAATCCTACCCTTAATCTTCTTAATGATGACGCGAGTGAAAGTGAGCAAAAGAAGAGAAAGCAACCAATGACATCAAAGGCAGCACTCAACCCAACCGGAACAGAATAATAAAATTCTAACCAAAAGAATTCTGCTCTACTTCCTTCTTTTTTACTACTTTATTTCATTTTTTATATTTTTCTAAAATAACTTCCCCTTGGTTATTTCCCAATTTTTCTAAAGAACCCACGATATTGTGTGGCTATTCAACTTTCACTTTGCGAAGTCAGTGGTACCAGTTTTCCTTATTATCAAAATTAATCAGCCAAAAGCCTCTTCCGTCAAGAGGCAACTCTTCTGATCTATGCTACCAATCAGACCACTTCTTTTCACCTTTTATTCAAAAGAATTCATAACTTTTTATTTGAGAAGCATCATTATCAGCAGTTCATTGAAAGTTATGTAAATTATAATCCCACAATTACAAGAAATAATTAGTTGAAATTCAAAAATGTAACAACACGCGCAGAAAATATTTCTTTATGGTGAGTTTTCTAAGTCGCTAAATTAAAAACTTCAATCCCAAAAGCCTTAGTGTTGACTATTATTGGCCAAAAAGGATTTTTCACAATTAATTTTAAATTGGGAAAATAATAATCATCTCGAGATGTCTGAAAAAGCACAATTCGCAAAACCAAGAGATCCACCCACAAAAGATGATTTCATGAGGAAATTTTCATTGAAGTACCAAAAATAAAATTCTTCAAACCCATGTTGTTTGTTATATCCAGGTTGGCGCTAATTGGAATAAAATCGAGGGTTTTCTTAATTTTTAAGTGGCATTACGCAGGGGGAATTCCATTGATTTTTGGGGTTTATTCATTTATTTCTGGGTCGATTAGTTTACTCCCCCTTTAAATTGAATTCGAGTTTGTGAGTTGTGAACTTTTGAAGCGATGACTTTGTAGCCTAAATCCGATTTCGAAAAGCAGTTTTGCAAATATTTGTACCTTTCGATCCTAGATGATCTCTTCTAATGTTAGATCTATGTAAAATTCATACGAGTGTAGGCTTCGCTGAACGTATGCTATTAGTCTGTTAGCTCATTCTGGTGGACATGATTGGTTATAATGGCTCCTCATGTGCTGGTTATTGGAGCTACTGGACAGTATCTGAGCCTGACCCAACAAGCGGCAACTGTAGTAAAAGTGTGCGGATGAAATGAATGTGGTTTTCTCTGCCTCAAGTGCCATTAAAAGGCTGGAATCTGTTGTGGCTTTCACTTTCAACTCCCATTTATCCATTTAGACTTTCCACATGCTCAGCCTCATTTGACTTGCAGTGGACAGAGTGTGACAGTGGCCGTTGTAGGATAGTCCCCAAGTGCCTCTTGTCGCCTTCTGCTATCCTTAAGGGTGCATCAGTCGCTATGAAAGGGAAACGACCAGATTGGTTGCCAAGTATCGACCAACTATCCACAAATTTCCTCTGTTTCAGAAGGAACGAGGCCTACTTTTACCAGTTTCCCTTTCTTCATAGAATTTTTTGGGAAATGGCCAGGCAGCCTCCAATTCATCTCTGTCGATTTATGCTAAAAGGATTTCCACTATCTAGTGCACAAACAACAAGTTAGAGTGGAAGCTAAGCCTCAGCTTCGTCTTATTACCAGGCTGTTTTTAGTCTCATACCAAGTCAATGCCTAAAAGTTTGAATTTTGAAAACTTCAAAAACTGCCAATAAAATTATTCTCGAATTTTGAACACTTTTATGTAATCACTTTAAAAGCATAGCCCAATGCGAAGGATTAAAAGTTTCAGATCATTGAACACAGCGGCACAGAGGATGAAAACCATTGAAGATGTTTCCCAGTATTTTTATCTTCGGCTCAAATTATTCAATTTTGGTAGTCTTGAAGTATCAAATTTTTATTTCACAAAAAGGGTTGATCATGTTCAAAACACGAATCAAAATTTCATATCTAATTCACCAAACACGCCCGAGATATGTTTCTAAATTTTCTCAGAGAAAGGGAGTTTCTGCTGTAGTTTTAAAATTTATTTTACTATTTTCACCAGTTATAATAGGAGACTTACGAGGGAACCTTACGGCTGATTCTCACCAAATTGGGTCCACAGCTTCCTTGTGGTCCCTAACGAATATAGCCAGCTGTTATAAAAACAATGGCGCGGTTTTCTGTTTTTCCCGATCTTTTGAAAGTTTTGCAGCTTCCATTGCGTTGCGTGGTGAAAGTTGCGAAGAGTCCCCCCTTTAAGGAACACGATTTTTCCATGCTAATTTTCAGAAGCATATTTTTTTTTTGAAAATTGAAAATTTTTTCAAGAAATCGGGAGATTTCGGGAAATTTTTCAAGTCGCGCCATTGTTTTTTTAACGGCTGACAATATTCGTTTTGGACCAAAAGGAAGCTCAGGACCCAATTTGGTAAGAATCGGACGGTTACAGACCGTGAGGTTCCCTCGTTAGTTGTGAGTCATTCAGCTTGGTCAACTCACCATTCTACATAATGGACATATAAATATGCTCTAATTGGAACCCCATTTTAAATTTTAAAAGTTTGGATGTGTTATTGAAATTATTCATTAGCGGCCTTCCAAAATTTTTAAGAATTAATATACCGTACAGATTTTCTCAAATCGTTTTTATATTTTGGTGATCGTAAAATGTTAAATAATTTTTCTTCTCTTTATTAAGTAAACATAGAAAATGAGTTAGTAATTATGAGAAAATTTGAGGCTCGAAGCCAAAAATAAAGAAAAGCAAAGNGATCGTAAAATGTTAAATAATTTTTCTTCTCTTTATTAAGTAAACATAGAAAATGAGTTAGTAATTATGAGAAAATTTGAGGCTCGAAGCCAAAAATAAAGAAAAGCAAAGTCTTCCTGAACACTGACTGGAACGTTCCTCAGTCTATCAAGATTTACAAGGGCGGAAGTCTCTCCTTTCTTTCATTTAATTTTCCAAACCGGAAAGCTATAAGAAATTCAAAAGGGAAATCAGCGTCCCAAGGGCACAGGAAAGGAGAGCGCTGAACTTGATGAAGGCGGGAGAGCAAAGAGGCTTTATTTTTCTGCTAATTGAAATTTCTCCCTACTATTAAATGCTGAGCCACAACTTGTTAATTACGCGTGAACTTCACGCTCAATCCAAGGTCAAAGCGCAAACTAATCCCAATACGACCCCAATATAACAAATTGCTACAACTTTTGCAATACATTCAAAGCTTAAGATCAAAATTCTTTCACAAGGACCAATTCTTTGGAAGAAATATTCTTCCAGTTTAATTAATAAGTTAACGTTAAATTCAAAAAGTAAAACCAATAAGTCCTCGAACTTTGCCAAAGGTCTGGAAACTGAAGCCGAAAAAAATTACCGGCTTAGAATCGTTAACATAAAATAATTTCGCATCGTTCCTGAACAACTTTGCGTAACGAATTAGGCAAATGTATTCAGAACTAAATATTCATTTAACGTTGAATGACTTTCAAGTACAGCAGAGTCATGTTGGGTCAAATTGTTATGCATCGCCTTTACGCCAAAAACTTTTCATTTCCATTTGCCTCTTTTCTAGGTTTCAGAGTATGTAGTGGATTTCTGGTAGTTTTTGCTATTGTGTTACTTTTTGTGGGAATTCTCATTTTGGGAGGTTAATGACACTTTGTGTTTCTTGACAAGTTCATCAAGGGCCGAGTGAGTGATGTTCCATTCGCCTTAGACGCACAGCCTGCCTACTGACAACTGGCATCAGGAAAAAAAACATTTCTTAAAAAAACGACGAAACTAAGCCAGGTTCAGTTACTTTCTCTTTCAAAATCTTCACTTTTCCTGGGTTTTCCTGCAGAGTAGAAAATACTAGAAACAGAGCTCCCAGTTTCCCAAGCTTTACCCCTCCCCCGCTTTCACTTCCTTCTTGGTTCGTAGAAAGGAGGGGTTGGCATTGGATTTTCTAAGTCGTTTGCACTAGTTATTCGGGTCACGTTTTGTCCATTTGAACTCTGGGTGGTGTGTCGGTGGTTGGTGGATGGTGGGTAGTGATTGGAGAAGGAGAGAAATGAAGTTGGGTTGGTCCGTAGTTAAGGAGACGAATGTTTCCCTTTTGAGTCCCTGCTCTTTGATTTCTCTTCTCGATGGTCCATCAATCAACTACCCCTCACCAACTTCCCGGTCAAAAATTACGGTTCACACATGTCACGGTGTGGTCAGCAAAAATATATGGATTACTGAAGTCAATATGTAAAAGCTATGAACAAAACTAAATTTTGGGTAATCTTGTTTTCAAAAGCTACGGTTTCATTTCAAATTATAAGCTTTTTGTAAGCAGCGGTTATCAAAGGTTGCCTGGATTTTTCCGGCTATCGTGTAAGGATGGCTCCTTGAGTTTCAAGATTCGAAATCGTTTCCTTCTAATCGATGAACCAGCTTTCGAATTTTCAAAGATTTCTCGATGGTGAATCGTGACTTGAGGAACCGTGGAATTTTAAGCGTAATTTTTGGTGAGGATTGTTCAGGATGGCGTATTCCCCCAGTTCCCTACGTCTCCAGAACCTCCATTTATTACTTTCTCTTTGTACTGCACTTTCACTGAACATCCAGAACATCTCAAGACACGCCAGAATGTAGTTCATGACCAATGAGAGAAAAGGAAATTGATGAGAGCATTATTCAACTCCTTCGGTGTCACAGACTTTCTTTCTTGACTCAACAGATTTCGAAGGATCTGATACGAACCTTTAACCTAAAATTAAGGAAATAGGTTTGGAAATGAACTCAAGTGTTCGGATCATCTCCACTTTCCACGCGGTCCATGTTGCACGTGGCAAAGAAATTTTATGAAGTTCAAAGTCGATCTAAAAAATTCTGACTTTTATATAAGAACACTATAAGAACTTTTTCACAAATATCCAAAAAAAAATTTGTTTTGAGGCAACGGTAGGATCATACTATGCAGATTTCAGAATATTTAAAATTTGCGATATTTGCGTTAAAAAATAGTGTGACTACGCTCTGCAGATGTAGATCCAGATATTCGCATACAATTTCAAAACGAATTCAAGTCAGTTTACAAGAATTGATGGCGCGGAGCATGTGTAAAGTAATTGCTCAAGTGACATTGGTGCCTGATTATAATCCGTGTTTTTTTTTTAGATTTGTCGAAGTAAGGTTAGCTTCGAGATTATTCGAATTGGTAACGCCGTGTATATAACAGTTGCACGGTGAGTGTGGTGTCACGCTTCCTTTCAGCTTGGATAACGCGTCTCCTGTCTCCGTGTCTATTTAATTGAGGAAGTAGAATGCCATCAAATTAAAATCAATAAAATCTGGCGTCTCATGCCACATGTCGTATCCAATTTCTAATCATAAATCATATCAGTGCTTTCGCCGAAATTAGGGAAGTCATCATCAACTGCATGACGAAAATGATGGTTGAAATCTGAAAAGAATTCTTGATGGGACTGCAAATCAGGGTCCAGAACTCGTTTGTACCCGCCGCCGAAAATCTTGAATTTTTTACATGTTGAAAGCCTCATTCCGCCTCAATCCCTTTCTACAGGAAGCTAACTTTCTCCTTTAGGGAGAGTTACACAAGGTGGGTCGGATTTTAATCTATGTTTTGGCAACTTTTCCGTGTTTAAGAACTATCACGCTTGTAAAAAAAAAAGTTGTCTTGATAGACCTGAAATGGTTGCCCACTTTGTATGGCTAAGTTCCTCTTCTCAGCTGTCTCTGTCACACTTCCAGGGAAAGCGGATGGAACAAAGTCAGAGAAGAGCTTAAGAATCCCTAGTCTCCTTTTCATTACCATTCTCAGCCCAGCACAAGATAAAAAAATCCTAAAAGACAAAGGGAAGAGGAATGGCCGAATAATGGCACAACTCAAAGCTTCTGTCTCTTCCTAACTTGGCTTTTCTACTAGGACTTTCTTTAGGAAAAAATGAAAAAAGAAAGGACAAACCGGAAAACGTCTGTAGAAAACAATGGCACTAAAATCCAGAAGAAATTTTACCAAAATGTTACGCATAACAAAAAAGTTTCCAAATTCTTCTTCCATTGTCTTACATCATTCCAAGATATACATGTGAAAGTTTTCATTTTCTTTTGTACTTCTTTAATTCACTGAAACTAAAATTCCATTCCAAAGCTTCCCTCAAAATATCTAACCTTATTAAAACTCAAAACCAAAAAAAATGTGATATCAAGGATTGCTTAAGGATAAGTCTGCCTAAGCCTAAGCGTTTGATAAAATTTTCGTTTTACTTGGAAATCCAATGGTCTTAAATTCAAAATAATTCGTATGAAAACAAGTTTACCGGTTTTGGTCACGAATTTTCTCCAAAACTTTTTTAATTTTAGATCAACTTCTCATTTTTAACCATATTGTCATTCTGTGCAAAAAAAAAGTTCCTGGAAGTCAAATTAAAAGCGAAGTTAAATATTTGTTCCTCCTTAATTTACCTATTGTCTTTAGCATTCTGCATAAATTTGCAAACAATTTTCTGTAAAAGTGTGGAATTATATTTAAAAATTTGAAAAGTGAAAAATATTCAGTTTATAACTTGGTGTAAAACTTCAGAACAAAGGCTTGCTTAAGTTAGGTTCCAGAATAATTTAGTGTTTTGAATTGAATTTGAGCCCGAGTTGGATTTTCAATTGGCTTGACGTTGTTGGCAGGATGACAAAGTCCCTGCCGTCACCCTAACTTTCTCTTTTTTGGAGAAAACAAAAGGTCCTTTCTTTTCCGCCGCATCTCCCTTTCGCTTTTCTACCTAGAATTTTGTGAAGGGTAGAAAAGACAATGGATTGGTAGAATGTGGAATTAGGGCGTACTAAGGACAGAATAAGGGAAAGAAGAAATCTCTGGATCTCTTCCGCATGAGGCATTAATACACTCTGAGGAATGGGATTAACCAGAAGAAAGGCACCCAGAAATATCGACCACCCTCAAAAGTTCTTCCATGCCCAAAAACTAAGGACCCAACTTTTTTCTTTTACTTTCCCCATAGCTCTTTTTACTCCCTTCTGGTCGTAATGAATAGCAAAGATCGCTTCGTCCTGGTGGGCAGAGCTGCTCTTCTTTAGTCCTTTAGAGAGAAAGCTAGGAGAAAGTAGTCTGCCTAAGAAGCGTAATATCTCAAAATTAAGAACTGTCAAAGGGAAGGGAGAGAACTAATGGAACCACCTCCAGCAACTCAAATATTATTTATGACCCAGACGCTCCTTCGCTCTCAAATGAGCCCCATTATACGCAAACCTACCACCACAACCCACCAATATCCACAAAAACCCACCAGAACAATCGACCAGCATGGCCAAAACCCCCTTGGGGCTTCGAATGCAAATGGACCGAAAACACTGAGCCTTTAGGCCTACATATGAAACTGGACCAAACAGTTTCATTCATATAATAAGAATAAAAATAGAGAAAATAAATGTTGAGAAATCGCAAATTGATCATATATGAAACCGAATAATTTTTCAACACGAGTGATAACAAAAATTGAGAATACCTTAAAACTAAATATCGGAAACTCCAGAATTTAACAACTAATCCCGTAACTTATGCGTAACTTCGGCTATAATTTTTCAACACGAGTGATAACAAAAATTGAGAATACCTTAAAACTAAATATCGGAAACGGCAGAATTCAACAACTAAACCCGTAACTTATGCATAACTTCGGCTGATGAATTAATTAAAATAAAGCAACATAACGTCTAACCTAAAGCAAGAATTTGTAGGATTCAGACATATTTGTCGATTTCACGGTGCTTTCGGTGATTTGGTGTTACAATACGGGTTTTGACTTGATTTGGGTATTGTTCGGTTTTCTTCAATTCTCGGTTGGGCTTTCAGGTGTGGGCGGTATTTGAATCTTCTGGGGTTTTTATTTCTAGATTTCCGTTTTCTTGGGTTTTACTTTTCGTTGTTCATACGAAACGTTGTTCGAACTAGACCAAAGGCTTAAGGCCCTTTGGGAATTGATGCGTTTTTGTTACGAATTCTTGTACGTCCTACTTTTTAGCAAAACGAAAAAAAAACCTTCTTCAAAATCTGAAGAAGCATTTTGAGTTCTGTGCATCAAAAGTGCTTTCTGCGTTCCTTTGACTTTCTTTTTCATTTCCTTCCAAAAGTGAAAGAGAAAGCGGAAATTTTTGGAAACTTGCCTGACTCAGAAGTTGGTCTGTCTACTGGAGAATCTCTCTACAAAAGCATTGCTTCACTGTGGCAGACAGAAACTTTAAAAAGCTAAAATGCGTGTCTCAACAGCAGCGTTGAAGAAAAAACGCAAGGAAATGTTTACACGTGTAGAAATTGGAAGTTTAGCTTGGAGGCCTTTTCACTTTTATTTCATCTCTCCGCTTCTTGGATGAGAGTATGACTCCCTTTAAATCGAATTCGAAATTTAAGTCACCCTCCGTTTTGTGCAAAAGGAAGGAACAACTATGACCCGCGGCGGTTCAAAAACACGTTCACTCAAATTCACATCTCACTCTTTCATCGCAATACAATCCAATCACAATTCACAATTTGACATGTCAAGTTTATTCTTGAATTCGTAAACAAACTCCGAAGCTGTTCTACCGCCAACGATATGTGTGCTGAAAATAGTCTAAAATTAAAAAAAAAAACTTGGAATTGTAACAAGTTATACATTTACTAGCAGTAAACGCTTAGGCTAAGCTGGTTCCACTGTTCGTATTTGGGGTGTGCCATGTTGTTGGTCAACGTACAGGTGATAATTATTTTACACTTTTGCAAGTCTTCCTTTTCTTTTTTGTTAATTTAGCGAATAGTTTCGTCGTATTCCCTGCCCGCCAGGTGAAGTGAAATTCACCTCGAACAAAATTACGTTTAACAAAACTTGACGTAAACGATGACAGAAATCTCCTGTTCGAGTAATCATTGAAATTATTTCATTGTATAATTTTCCAGGTCTATTGTTTCAGCGTGTAATTCTAGCCTCTGGCTCTGCGCTTTCTCCAGCTGCTGCCGGAAACATTGGATTTTCCAACGGAAAAGACTTGGCCAAGCGTTTTGGAGCAAGCCTCAAATGTCCAAGTGAACCACCCTCAGAAATGCTCAATTGCCTAAGGCAAACACCACTTGAAGATTTCTTAGAATCAGACGTAAGAAACAACAATAAAATCAAAGCTTTCCCTTTGTTGAGTACCAAACTCAAAAATTACTCACCCTACAGAAACCAAAAGTATTAATGCAGTACAAATGAACAGCTAGCGTTTAATAATCGTATTAATAGCACAAATTAAGTTTCAGAATTACAAGTTTTCATTTGAAGTTGTTTGAATTTTGAGTTTTCTAAGTATTTAAATTTATCAAATTAATTCTGTGCTCATAGTTATGGAAATTTTTTGGCCCGAGTGACGATGGTGTTACAATAGAAGATGGAATTAAGGAGCCACTACTAAGAGATCGTTTGTCCCACTACCCGCTTCTTTTTGGCGTAACCAAAGTTGAGATGCTTGGTGTCATGAGTGATCACGATGCTATCTTTGGAATTGAAACCGAAAGAAGACGAGAAATCCTCAAGGGTTTCATCGAAAAACATTTCAGGTAAGAAAGATCGAAATTAGGCCAAGAGTCACCACAAAAATATGACTTTTTGCACGCTCTCATCTTTCAAAAAGGAAAGTAAACAGAAGAAAAGTCAAGTCACGCAATATGACCAAAGCACACAAAAATGATGAAAACGTTGACCTAATTTTCTTTACTTTCTCATCTTTTTCAACCTTTTCAATTTTGTCTCCTTCGTTTCAGCGTCCACCGTAATGAGATTCTTGCGGCAGCTATTCATGAGTATACGGAATGGGAGCGCCCAGTTCAACATCCAATTAGTGTGAGAGATGAGACTTTGGATGCTTTGGCAGATGCTCAGGTGAGTCAATAAATTCCATAAAATATGATTTGATACTTTTAGAGTTAGAAACCACGGAGTCCAATTTTAGAAACTCCCAATTACTTTCTCCAACTAAACAAAAAGGTTTCTGCAATAAAAAGTTATTTATAATTTAAAATTAACTCAATCTCGTAACTATAATTTGGTAAATAATTATTAGATTTCTCTGCCTAGCATTCAGGGTTAAGGCCTTAAAAGGCTGAAAACTGAAAATAGAGCCCAGTACGAAACAAGTCCTGTAGGATTAAATGAATGGATTATAATGGCCTGGAATAATTTGTGCGAATTGATTATGATAGGACGCTGAAGAGCACACATTTCTCTACTTTCCTTTTAATTATGAGTTCCATCTAATGATGTAATGAAGTCTAAACTTTTACTTTTTCCTCATCTCCTATTTCCTTGTTTCTAAATTGAAGTTGACTAATGAAAAAGGTTTAAATTTCTAGGTTGTAGCACCACTCGTCAAAACCGGAGATTTTCATTCTCATTCAAATCAAAAGTCCTTTTTCTACGTCTTTGAGTATCAGTCCAAAGGAAGTGACTTCCAACAGGTGAGAGATTTTTAAATTATTCTCAAAAGAATTAACACTGCGACTTGTGCGTTAATTTCGGCTTACACAGAAATAAACATTTTCATCGATATTTTTGTAGGCATAGCTTAGAACTTTACGTAGCATGGCGTTTAACTTTTAGAAAGAAAATGCAAACTGAATATAGCAACTAGCAGGAAAGCAAACCCGCCTTTTTCCAAATAAATTTTTAAACGTCAAAACTACTCTTACTTTCTACTTTCTACTAGTCTTTCTACTACTTTCTAGACTTTCTACTTTACTTTCAATTCAAAACTTTATTAAATTTAGGTTCTGCAACTCGTTCAAATCTCTAACAATAAATTGACTATTTAGTGTAGAAAATATACGGGATTCCAAGTTCTTAGTGTATGACTAAATTATAAAATAAAATATTGAAAACGTTTTAGAGACTCGGTTGCGTCCATGGTGAGGATCTTCACTACATCCTTGGTGTTCCGCTTTTCTTTTATGGGAACGAGCTGAATTCTGGAGGTACATTGTCAAGTGGGGACGGGAACGACCAATTTGCTCATCCGGACAATGACGCTGAATTGAGCTTGGGATTCTTTGTTGGGAATTTCACCCGCGCGGAAGTGCAACTCTCACAAACAGCCATGCAACTGTGGACCAATTTTATCAAAACTGGGTAAGATCAATGTTCGAACCGGAAACGTTACCAATCTTTTTCAGGTCTGTAGCATGAAATGTATGTATTTGGCTGTTTGGAAAACAAAGCCAGATTTATGTATTAGTTTTGCCAGTTTTGCCTATAAGGTTTCGTATCAAATGATAGGAACCCAAATGAAGTCAATCCTGACTCGGAGGTGGCAACTGGCGTAACAAGCGGTGGGTCGAGATTGGGAAGTGACAAAGGGGGTTCATTCAAGTCCAAAGTCATAGAATGGCCTCATTATGATCCCATGTACAAAAAGTACCTCGCAATTGGTAAGAAATTAACAGCGCAGCGATCGCTTTCAAAATAACCAAGAATTCAACCCTTAACCCCATATTTTCCATAATACGCTAGATATGAAGCCGCGCACGCGTACGCACTACCGTGCCCATAAGCTCTCCTTCTGGTTGCACCTCGTCCCGGACTTGATGAAGAACGGCTACGGTCTTCTTTCCGGTAGTCATAACAATGTAGGATTGGAAGGTGATGTTGGTGCGAATCTCTCAGCCACACCTCCGCCACCGACAATCCAGTTGGTGGGTCCACCCCTCTGGGAACATCATAATAGCAAAGGAAAGCAAACCTACTTCCCAGGTCAGTAAAACTAGGTTTCCTGAAAACCTATCGTTTATTTCCGTGTACTGAACATAATTATGGTTACTAGGCAACTTAACCTACGAGGGTGGGGCAACAGGTTCAGTAACCCATGGTGGGGCAAATGGACCAGAAGTGGACGGTTATCAACTGTACTCGACTGCACTATCGGTGACAATTGCCATTGGGTGCTCTCTTCTTATCCTTAACATTCTAATCTTTGCTGCCTGCTACTATCAGAGAGACAAACGAAGAAACGAAAGCATGAACTACAATGACGGTAAATTTTTTCGAAGTAACTTCTAAATTGAATACAGAGCGTTGATAAATGTCAAATGGCGTTCATTTACGGAATTAATTTGCTGCAGTTAACACTAATCGCTGAAAACCGTTAGCAGTTCTCTAGCTAACCAATAGTCTTAGCAAAAACTTATTACTTTTGGATTTAAGGTTAACCTTGACGCGCTAAAATTGTGATCCATAGGGTCCCCCTCAGGAATGCCATACGGTGAAAGCTCAAATATGAATCAGTTTCATGCTCAGCAGCAGCAACAGGCCCAATCCGCTCACGCACACCGAAAAGAAAACGGTCAAATTGGTGGATATCAAGGGCAAATGCCAAATATCTGTGGCGATTTACCCACCTTAATCCCCCCACCTGAACCGCCAGCGGAACACCACCTCCAACATCCACATCAGCATCCAAGTGGGGGTGAACCATCCTACGTAGGTCATGCGCAACTCATCCCACGTGGAACTCTTAAAAGAGCCAAAACCCATCAACAGCCCAGTGCTTACGAAATGACCATGCCAGATGCAATTCTTGCTGCAGCCATGATGAACATTCATCACCATCAGCAACAAACCTATTCACCCCATAATCATCCCACGGCCTCAAGTATGGCTGCAGCACATGCCCAAGCTCAGGGCTCTCCTTGTGGAGAATTTAGTCAAAATACACTTCGAGGAGGTCGAAGGTCAAGTCTTACATTCAAGGACCAAATGGGAAATTATACTGATTCTGGACCATGTGTAAGTCATGATGGGAATCCGAATTCAAGAACAATGCCCCGCCCACCCAAACGAACCACTCCGAGTGTAAAATTTAGCTGTGGTGATGCGCTTAATGGCGACGGGGGTGATGGTAGTGCATCTAGTACGTCCGCGTCTGTTTGTGGCGGGGAACAATCAATGTTCAAATCTCCACCACCACAACAGTCGGCGACCCAGACGCTCAAACCTTCACTGAAGAAGAGTTCAAACTATGCCCAACCCGCGACAACGACTGATGAACTCAAAGTGTAGTTTCATTGTTAACTTTGGCGCATGGGCACAGATATTCAATTGAAGTTTGGAAAAAAAAGAAAAATTCTGTCAAATGCTGTGATAATAACCGCAACACGTATGCGGCTGAAAAATTGAAAGGTGAAAGCCTAAAGGCTAGGAAAAATGGTTATGAGTGGTGAGAGTATGCTAATTTTTATGACGGTATTTCAAAAAATATTTGTGATTAATAAAGACTTGGTTTGTGATGAACATGACTTTGCGCATACGCATACATTTTCCCCAAATGTAAGAAGACGCATGATTGCGAATATTGCGCTAATTTTAGCGGTTAGAGAAAATTGTGAATTCTCCACAAAATAACCGCGTTTAAATTTTCGAGGTTAAAAATCACTAATTTTTATGCAGGGCGCTGCAAGTAATTCAGGTCTGAAGCAGTAGTGGTATTTTTGGCAAAGGAGGTATGCAAATGACAATGTCTGGACAAATTTTGGCAGCGATAACTTCTGGTTAAGAAGTAGAGAGCGATAATTTTAGGTTATGAAAGGAACATTCTGATTCTTATGGAGAAAGCCATGATAATTTGGTGATGGTGAAAGTATGCTAATTTTTATGGCCGTAAAATTTCAAAAGATATTTGTGATTAATAAAGACTTGGGCAGAGTTCGTAATTTATCAAGATAATGTGATAGCAGGGGGCCAAAGCTTTCTGATTGGTAAATTTTTTTTTGCTTGTTGGATCGACATGATGCAAATTGCAAATGGTGAAAGAATGAAAATAATCTCTTCACCGCTTTCTCTTGCACTGGAAAGGAGAAAAAAGATGATAAATTACCCGTCAACCCGAATAGGCCCCTCATTTGCTTCCCTTCTCATTCCAGCACCAGAATCATAGCTCGTCTTCTGTTCTAGAAAAGCAACGCCACGGCTACAATCCGAAATCCCCGTAACCTAAACCTAAAGTAACCTCATCCACACCCTAACGTACGTAACTTATCGACCTTTAATTGCTCCCAGGCACTTGTATGTGTTCCCCATCGACCTCATTTCCAGGTTGTAAAAAGTCTTCTGGTATTTTCGCAAACCGTAGAATGCATTTCTCTACTTTTTAAACAACCCGCAGAAAAAAAAAGAATGGGGAGGAGTAATTGGCAAAACTAAATTCGCATTTTAGCAACCTAGGATGGAATTATACTTCAGTATGATTCCGTACGGTCTCACGTAGGTTTTTTTCTGGTGGCGGTTCGTGGTTACAGAAAAGACAAGAGAATAAATCATGGCACGGAACGCATTATATCCTCAAAATGCGGGCACGTCCTCCGTCCTCCCTATAGAAGTTGCCGCCAGCATGGCCACCGTAGCCGTGTCAAAGCTCTTTGCAAACGGAGAAATTCCATATTTTATTTTCTAGAAGGAAAGAGAAAGCACACAAAGAGAAGGACAAGAATTGGCCTTAGAAAGAAAAATCTAGTGAACCTTTGCAACTAGATTCCAGCAGACTCTTAATGGAAATAGGAAGAGTTAGGTCTGAAACATTTCTTCTTTTCTACTCGTCCAAATGGCCTGTGCCATTTGACGGATGAGCCTCAGTGGGCCTCCATCACGTCTTCCTACAATTGAATTAATTGTAAATTATTAAATCTCCCAAGGAACATTTTCCATGTTGTGGAAAGATTCTGGGATGCTCAGTCTTCGTCGTTCCGTTTGTGCAATTTGAGAAAGCAGAAGCTCAGGGCCAAATTAAGCTCAAGACAGGTTTCCGTCGTTCCCAACGGTAAGCCACCAAAGTGGAACGAAAAAGTAAGCATTTTCTGCAAACCGTAAAAATAGTAGTTAAGAGCCGACGAGTCGGGATGAGAAAGTGGAGAAATGCCTCCCCATGGAATTTTAATAACAAGACAAGAACTTTTACTTTCCTGATTTCCAACCAACCCACTTCATCCTTCTTCATCATAATTTTCTACAGGTTGCGCGCTTCTACATTACCACTTGATTTAACTCAAAATAAAGTAAACATTTGAACAGCACCTCTAAAAATTTTAAGCGCAAAGTCATACAGGGAAACACTAAAAACTTAAAAGAAATTAGAAAAAACGACAAAAAAACGAAACGTAAAATAAAGTCAGTACAACTACGACAAATCCAGCCATTTCTTCCATATGCTGGACAAACATATTGCGAAAAAGGTGTCACGCCATAATGCCTAAAATAAAAATGTCTACACAATAATGTCTACAAAAAAATGT
>JABASL010000370.1:0-18653 GCA_019775825.1 Neanura muscorum | reverse complement strand
GATGTACCAATGTACATGATCAACAGGATACATACATGATTACCAATGTAAATAATGAGTATGATTAATATGATTTCATACCTATTTAAGCTTGCATCTCTTCTAAGCAAAGTCCTAAGGGCCGCTTTGACTAAATCCACTTCTTTTGAAAGTAAATCTCGAGTACTTAGAAGTTCAAGGCTAAGCCTCTGTACAAGGATGTTGACATCGGCAAGACATGCTAGAATGGCAGTCTTCACAAGCCCAGTGTCACTTCCAAGGATTGAATCTTTTTCCGTTAGAAGATAATGTATAGAAGCCTGACGTAGTTTTGGTACGGCCAAAATACATCTCCAGAGGACTGTATAGAATACTGAGGGAGTTACAGCCAGCTTAATAGCATCCAATAGTTGACAGGATCTTTAAAAAAAAAGTGAACGTGACATTAGATTGACATTTATAATTAGTTACGTGGAGCCAGAGATGACAATTGAAATTTCACCTCTCATTATCTGCTGATTCTTCCATTCCTAGCAAAATCCCTTGTAGAAAACCATCAAGACAGGGAATAAGATCTTCTTGTAAGGGTAGAAAATAGTTTTCATAGATTTTGAGCAGCGGGGGCTTCACGCTCAATCCGGCATAATTTAGTAGAGGGAACAGGCCTATAAGAAAATGTAGTAATGCAAACGTCAAAGTTTGGGGGATTTAGTATTAACTTTAGTTGGTATTGGGTTAATTCTGATTTTGTGGGTCATACCCGTGGCATAAATAAATAAATCCGTTCTGAGTTTTTCCACACCAATTGATTTGAAAATTAAATCATATGTTTCAAGAGCCTTCAAATGTACTCCCGAAGGAAGGCTTGCATGCAGACATTGACTTAGCCGCTTTGTTAATAATAGTCGCCGTGGAATTACTTTGTATTTTCCTGAGTTTGAAGTTATGACCTGCAAAGTTAATCATTATTGACCGAACATTCTCTAACAAGCTAACTATAATTACTGCAGATTGGATAACTCAATCAATAGCTTTTATATGTTGACTAACTTTATTTAATTTGGTCAATGCATTGATCAGATCTGGCCAGTCAGAAGAATACTCAAAGTTCTTGAGGGCTTTCTCCATTGCAGCCACGTAACTAGAAAGAAACATTACCAAAAATCAACAATGTAGGGATACAATTTCCAACATGACAGTTGGCCGTAATAAGTTGCGTGACATGTCAACCTATTCCTGTAGCGTGTCATGTACCCTGATATTACGAAACAAAAACGTAAATATATGATTAGTAATTAGTGTATTAACCAACGTATGATACTAGATGACTCATCCTTTTTTTTACGTCAGTTGTTGACTTTATCTATATTGGCCTTACTTTCTATATTTGCCATCTTGACTTAATTCTTCATCCCCCAGCATTGACATCTTGGAATTCTATTGCTATTCAGAGGTCAAACAGCTGTTTGTGACCACTACCATGAGTGGGATTAAATAATCAAACAAAATAATTGCTAAATAATGAAATAATTTGTAAGAAATGAACTAAAGGATAGTGAACTCTGTTACTTTTGCTTTCAGTACTAGTTTAACTAACTACTACTTTTAAAAATAACTTAATCTCCTCCGTATTATATGTAATTTTAGTCTCACTTCTCACTTGTTGACGTTTTGTTTAATTAATGTGATAAATATGCGCAAAACGAGTTAAAAATGAGACCAAAATATGCGCGAGTTGCTGATTCACATCACATTTAAATTACGTGGGATGTTGAGACACGGGACAGAAGTTTTGCCAACAAATTTTGAATAACCAGAATCCAGGGTTGTAAAATTGCATTACAAAATATGTCAAAATATAATTGAAGTGAACTTTAATTTGATTTATTTATTGTATTCATATTCTATACTAATATTTATTATATTTGATTTCAGGTAGTAAAATAGAAAAAATATTAATTAATAAAAATTTCCTTCCATTTATTCTACAATTAATTCCATTAAGAGATAAGTATTTTATTCTATTTATTATTTTTAAATTATTATTTAAAAACAAATTTGCAATGATATTTTGCGAAAGAAAAGTTATTTTAAACGGGGAAAATGAAAATAATTATTAGGTAATTAATTAATTACCTCCTGCTCAGGGTATTTTATGCGTTACAAATTATCTTTGTATGCTATTAATAGATTTCAATGAGTTTTTAACGTTTTGAGAAGCCATATGAGATAGTTTTAATTCATTTAACATAATATGTATGCAAATTTGATTGGTATTTGCTCATTTTTGAGGAATAATGCTAGAAAGGAAGTTTACCTTGATGATATGTTTATTTTAATATTAATTACGTCTACAATCAACTATGTATGTATGTAAAAACAGTCAGGGAAGTTATAAATCCAGTTATGTATTGAAAATTTAATTTACAGTCTGCAAAGAATGTGATTTACATGGGACAAATTATTTTAAACAGCTAATAAATTTTCTGTATTTTTACATATAAACACAAATAAAAACCCATCCGTACGTTTCGTGAGTGTCTAATTAAATATAAGTCTAGCATTTAATTACATTAGTTTATGTTTAGTTTTGTGATAGAAAAGAACATTTTTCGAAATTGAGTTTCGTAGTTTTGCAACCCTGCTTTCTAACAATTTTTACGCCGGCCATCTTGAAAGGCCGCAGACTTTTTTCTTTTCTCGTCCCAACTCAAACGCATGGTGTAGGACAGATTCTTCATTTGGATCCGGCAAATCAATTAATCGTCAACTTTTACAAAGTAATTGGATTGACCTCACATCAACATGGTAAGTAAAGCAATTAACTCATGTTCACAGCTTTGTTATTAATTGACAAGATACTGAGTTGGTAAAGTTTGAGAGGGCTTAAATTAGCTATCGATCAGCTGCCTAGTACTGAATATTTGCCCAAGCCTTTCTTTATCTTAGAAATTTGATCAATGGCTTTCTAAGTTGCAGAGCAAACGACCTTAAGGCTACGTTACCTTTTACCGTATGTATTGAATCGACTACGTAGATCAATCGACGATCAATCAAACAGTGTGGTCAGATGCTTGTGGTATCTGCAATGTGCCTTAAAATTCAGTTACTTCTCATGAATTGTAAAGTATGAACTAATTTATGTATTTTTGTCTTTTGTTTTCAGTCTCTCATCGTACCGGAAAAATTCCAGCACATTCTTCGTGTGATGAACACGAACATAGATGGTAAAACTAAGATCATGTTTGCTATGACCAATATCAAGGGAGTTGGAAGGAGATACTCAAACTTGGTTCTCAAGAAGGCTGATGTAGATCTAAGCAAAAGGGCTGGAGAACTCAGTGAGGAAGAAGTGAGTCTTAATCAGAATCAAACCAAGTTTATACAATGCTTCGTCCTAAGGATAATCTAAAACATCACATTCTGTTTGTTTAGGTTGAGAAAGTGATCACAATTATGTCCAATCCTCGTCAATACAAGATTCCAAATTGGTTCCTCAACAGACAGAAGGATATCAAGGACGGAAAGTATTCACAGGTATAAGAAATATCTCAAAAATATTGTTGGATTAGCAAAAAGCAAAGGTGACTCGCCTTTCTTGTGTACGGGAGACGGGACTTGATCTAATACTTTCTATGCGGGTGGGCACACGTTTAGGTCTAGGTAACTAAATCTAGCCTAAACCTAAACGTCATGGAGTAACTTTTGTATTGGTCATTTTGTCACTAATTGGGGCATAAAATGATTTTTTTTAAATTTTCAAAGTCCCGTTCACAGTAAAAGCACTACGTCACCTCTGCTAATATTCAACCGTAATTTGTTTAACTTATTAATGTGTTCTTAAGCGTGATTCTAAATCCCTGACTATTCTTCCAGATCATCTCTAACAACTTGGAAACGAAATTGCGTGAAGATTTGGAACGATTAAAGAAGATCCGTGCCCATCGTGGTCTTCGTCACTATTGGGGATTGAGAGTCCGTGGTCAACATACCAAGACAACTGGACGACGTGGACGAACTGTTGGTGTGTCCAAGAAGAAGTAAATTTAAATCATCCATTTACCGTTTTATTGTTTGGGTAAAAAAAAATAAAGGTTTCTAAAAACTAAATTCAGTAAATTATATTTTGCTCTCACAACTTAACTAGTAGAACCATTTTGATTGCAATTTTGATAGTTAATTAATTAGTAGAAATCAAAATTCGGAACCTAGAATCCTGCTGGGACGGGCAGTAATTTTTGTAAAATTATTCTGCAAAAGAGGAGGATCGCTCCATGGAACTTTTTTTTAAGAAAAAAAGGCGGGTACAGAATAAAATTCGATTCACCGCGCAAATGTACTCACACCAACACCACCATCATATACCAAACCTATACCATTAATAACAAATTAATATTAGTTAAACTTTAACATTTAAGAAATAGTTAATTTGAAGTGTTGGTCATTGGGTTTTCCATCAAAGAGGATTAGGATTTATTAGTCGTGCCAGCAGGTCAAAGGTAAGAAGAGTTGTTCCTTAAACGACCAAAACTTTCATCAACTTGTCCATCATGATATGCAAAATGCAATGCCGATTCTCTAACTTTCCATTGTCTGGCGAAGTAACTTGAGGTTCCATTGTCAATCCTCTTTTGTTGTCAATCATTTGTCCTAGTTCTTTGGATGTTAAAATTCATCGCTGGAGCTGGAAGTCGTATCTGGAATTGGGTATCACCCTACCTCAGGTTACCTTTGCAGAAACTGATCAAATACCGATATATAGATCAAATACTGTTTGATAAATTAATAAGAAAAGCCGACTGGAATAATCGTCTTAGATTATTCCAGTTAGCCGCGACGAGTCGATCCGTAACCCTGAAACCTTTATGGTCATCTTCGTAGTCCTAAGTTCTTACATTTTCTATCCAAGGGTCTCTCGTCTTCCTGTTTTTACCCTCGCATCTGACGACAGGAGTAAGAAGACAGGGGCAACCCACTATTCACCAATGGATTCAAACAGCCGAGGAAATGGAGACGATGATGTTGGGGTGCTCGTTCAAGACGTTCTCATAGATCTCAATGACAATTTAAAGTCTCAATTAGTTCGTGATCTGAGCAGCATTTGTAGCGTAACAGAGGCTGAAGCCAAATCCATGCTGGAGCAGCATAAATGGAATATGCAAGTAATACACATAATTTACAAAGTAAAATGCTATCATGTTCGTTTCGTAGTTTTCCAGTTTCCATTTTCTGTAGGTTGCCATCGACACATTTCTGGATTCAAACACTGAAGAGGGTAGCACGCAAAGCGACGACGATATAATCATGTTACCAACCCCACCTCGATCGAATAGACGTCTGATGGATACTGTTATTATTGAGGACAGTCCTCCAGAAGCTAGTGGCCAACACTCCGAATTCTTCCCACCGCTACCACTAGGAACGGGTAATGGAAACACGGAAAAGTTTTCTAAACTTGCTCCAGAGAAGTTCTCGATCATTAGTTGGAATCTCGATGGGCTGGATGAACACAACTTGGAGAAGAGAACGGATGCTGTTCTTAGCCTTATTCAAAAGTAATTCCAAAAGGTCAAGAAGCATTGGAAAAGGTCAAATTCATTTTTTTTTAAATAATGCGACAATGTTTTCAGAGAGAACCATGATATCATCTTCTTTCAAGAACTTATTCCAGCAACATTTGATTACATTGCACGGAAACTTGCGAGTAAATATTTCCCAGTAATTGGAACCCAGAATCCAATGGCTCAATATTTTACTGCTACGTTCCTACGTCATAACAAAGTTTACCATGACGAGGATTACATTATTCCATTTCCAAATACTTCCATGGACCGAAATCTTCTAGTTACAAAGGTCAGATCCGAAGCTTAAGATAATGTTAACCAAAATTAATTCTTAATTGTACTTGCGTGTTATGGTAAATAATGGAGTTTATTTCATAATAATTTTCAGGCATTCATTGGTCAAGCAAAATTATTTTTGCTTAACTCGCATTTGGAAAGTACTAAAGAGTTTGCAGCCCAACGTCAAGCCCAACTCAAAATTTGTTTCGATCATTGTCTTGCAATTCCGCCCGAATACAATGTCATCTTTGGAGGTGATCTCAACTTGAGAGATAAAGAGGTATCGTTAATTAGGAAAATTAGGTTAAACAAAACACGTTATTTTTGTATTTGCAGCTTTAGGGGTGGTTTAGGGTTAATTAGTAACAATTTGTCTTAACAGGTGGAAGGAATTTTGCCATCAAGTATTTCTGATCTCTGGATATCTTGTGGGAGTCGTGAAACCTGTCAATATACTTGGGATCTCACGAGAAATACAAATAAACAGGTAAGGGTCAAACTTGAAATTTTACTTAAGAGCACGCAAGCACAAAGGGCACAGGAGAAACGCCGACAATCCTTAACATCACGGGACCAAAATCGGCCTCGCCGTGAAAAACTGCGCAGCGCCTTACGTAAAAACACTAAAATACTCCAAAAAACGTTTTCGATTTGAATCGTGTTTTATTGTGGTTTCAGATGCCTTCCAAATTTCAACCACGGTGCAGATTTGATCGGCTGTATTTTCGTCATTCGCCCCTTTACCCAAGCGTATTAACACCAGAATTTTTTGGAGTGACAGGAATTGAAAAAGTTGAAGGAACACGATCGTTTCCTAGTGATCATTGGGCTATTCTTTCATTCTTTCGTCTTTCAGAAGAAGCCCGTCAACCAACAAAAGAAAATTCAACTGGTGGTTCTAAGGCTTAAAGGAACAAATGGAACTGAATTAAATTATAAAGTCGAACGTAAAAATATCCTAAAAATAATTGAATGGTCCTATGTAATCTTTACCTTCTTAAAATCTCAAAATAGGCGATTTTGAAAATAATAAAATACTAGATTTCATAGCAGTTTCAGTTTCCATTTCAACAAAAAATCAAACTTCATCCTTGTGCAAAATTGGAACCACAAGGACTTGACAAAATCTTTTGATAAATTGGATTGGTATAAATTGCTAATCTTTTTTGGATTTTGATTAATTTTGTAATCGCTGGATTTTAATTAAAAAGTTCAGTGTAATTATTAAGTTACGTTTGTCTAACCCGTCCGTTATGTTACCGTGATGCTGCTAATTGCATTAGGGTATAAGGATTATTGCAAGACAACACTTCCAATTCCTTTCTTGCTTCTTGACTACTTGCACAATGATGAGCCAACCACCTTCTCTCTAAATAGTAATCAATCGTTGTTTGAATTTCACGTGAACTGTAAAGGTCAACAGGGATTGGCACAAAAGGGTCAAAGTCCTCCCATCCCTACAACAAGAAAGTCAGCAATTTAATAACATTCACCCCCTGTTCCGGATGACCCCTGCCAAATGGAATTTAGCTAAGGGCCAGGGATCAATTTCTACAAAATTTTGTGTATTGTAAAATAAAAATTTTCTAACCTCTTTTCCAAGTAAATGTCGTGGCATATCTGAAGTCCTATAGTCACTATGCAGGGCAAACCCATCAACAACGCATATTACCATCCCGCCAGTCTGGAATACAGTCAAATACAGACGTCCTAATACCATACTTTACGTATTTTTGGAGTTAGGTAAATTTGTCACATTTGTTACAAAATTTGGCCTTTTTTTACCCAATCAGGTTTGAAAAGTTGTCTAAACGCTTCATAAAGTGTGATTTTATTTGGAGGAACAATATTACGTTGATCGTCCTTCATTCGTTGAGTCTTATAGTAAAAGGCATTCACACCATCAATAGTAACCATTGTACGGCATCTGATAATTAAGGGTATTTAAGGTCAAAGTTAAACTTCCTAATGTTTTAATTCTGTATTACGCACTTTCCTTGGCTGGAACTGTGTTTTAGCTCGTGGATCATGGCATAGATACATTCTGTAGCATGCACTGGACGTGCAATTCCATGCTCAAGGATTTCGGTAAGGTTGGCTCCTTCTGGTGTCTGTTCTCGTTTACTCCAGTCGTAAGTTTTGCTAATTTTAAGCTGGAAATCCATAAAAAAAAATTAGCGCTCAACATACCCATGAAGCACAATAATTGATTAGGTAGCGTTAGGATAGGATTATTTAGAAAAAAGTTAACAGAATTTTTTTTTGTGCACGTACGCCTAGTTTTTCTAAAAGTGGTCCATTCTGATGTCTAAAATGTGAAAGCCAAGCAACGGCATTGGTTGTATGATCAAAATATCCTGGACGTGTTGCACTGGGTTGATATTCTTTGACAAATCGAGCCATGATGGGAACTAGAATGAGACAATGCTAAGAATTGAATTAACAAGTCACCATCATGACCGACGTGGGTCTGGGTTATGATGGTCAATTTGTCGGTCAATTGTGGATATGGTTGGATCACCCAACGGTAAAACACAGCCAGAACTAAACTAGAACTCTGTGGTTGTTTGCCGTACACTGTTAACATACCCCAAGTGATGTTAACGAGAATATATTCCTTCAAATAGCCGTAATGAAGTGCATGACAGAGGGTATTTGTCTTCCCGGCTCCAAGTTTTCCATCTAAATTAATCAAAATTAATAAATTTTTGCCATAAAGTCAATCGTACTTTGCACCTTGGACTTTGGCTTCGTCCGTAATCTTAATATGAAACTTACAGATGAGATATCTAAGCGTTGGTAGCGTTGATGGATACGCTTCTATACAATTCTTAAGGTCAATGAAAGGTGACCGGACAAGAAGAGAACATTCCTGGAAGACTCGACATTGATCTCTGAACGCTGCAGGAAATCCACCAGTAACGGATCCAAAGAGTCTCGTATAATCATCCGGAGGAATTGTGTAAAATCGTCCGATATGAGAAGCATCATGCTTAGCCTAAAGTTACCGAAAATAATTTATTTTGCATTACAATTAAAACAATTATACTGCAGATTGATTGATTCAGTATTCCCAACCTATGACCTAACCTACCGGATTTGATTCCACAGCTCTGAAGTATTGTATTGTGGCGGGAGCTGGCTGAGTGGAAAAGTTAATTCTTTGGCATGCGTTCTTCTGAAATAGAGGAATTGTTCTGGAATAATTAATCAGTGGACTACTTTTACAAAGTATCTGGAGCATTGTTTAGTCCGGTTCGGTTATCTCAGTTTTATCCTTCTAAGATAACAAATGTAGGAGAGGAGAGACAGACACAGATTTCCCAGATTTAGAGTTCAGGCCAGGCAAGAATCCCGGCAAAAATTGGGTTCAATTGTTAACTGTGTAGTTCTGGATTAATAACCAACAATTAATAATTAATTTATTGAGGCACAACTAATTAGGAACTAAATAATTAGATGTTTTGACGAGAGAACAAATTGCAAAAAGCTCACAAAAATTTTTCAAAACAAAATTATTTGAGTTTCGCGCGTTATGTGCAAAATGGCCCAAAATAATAATTTTTAATCAAGAGATGCAATTTTGTTCGCTTAGACGTCCGCACTCACCGTATCATTGTAGGAAAATGTTGGCGGGAAAATTCAATTCTTCTGAATTCTCTATTTTTTTTAATGAAATACATTTATTATACAAAAACAAAACAAGTTTTTTTTAGGAACAAGTTTATTCCCTTATTATGTGTTTAACCGATTTTGAATCCTTCTTCTTGCCTTATTCATTATTGCAACGGTTAAGTTAAAACTAATTTGTGTTTAACCGATTTTGAATCCTTCTTCTTGCCTTATTGCAACGGTTAAAAGTTAAAACTAATTAACTATTTCTCTAAATTAAACAACGAGCACTGGCATGTCTAATACTTCTTACAAATCCATTCGAAACACATTAGCTGAGCAGTCTACGTCTACGTAAACACGGAATACGAGGTCAGAGGTCACAAAAGGTATCAAAAATTATTTGCTTACATAAGGTACACGTACATTCTGGTTGTCGGGGTAGTCGAAGAATTCCTGGTTATAAAAGTGAGTAGCCCAAATAAATATGTTGGTTAGGATGATGCTGTCTCGCCAAAATCAGGTTCAGGTTCAAGTTAGGTTCAGCTGCTGAACCCAACCTAGGACACAAACTTAAAATCAAGTGACAGGCAATAATGGAATGAAACGACAGAGTTTGTGCTAGATTACGTTCTAATTGATGTATTTTTTGTTTACAGACAAGCGATTAAGTACATCACAATTACTGTCTCCTCCTCTCTGTCCCTACGAATCGCCAGGAAATAATCGTATTTCGATTACTGGTCCTAATTGCATAGTAAGTACTCGTCGATTCTTAATTTCTGTTGTAATTTGCCCTGGAATGGATTTAGAAAAGTAACTGGATATTGACTAATCGATACTGCTTGGCAGGTTAACAAAATAGCTGCCCACATGGGTACGAATGGTGCAACATCTCGCTCTGTTACATTCATGGATCAAGTAACTTTGGAAGATTTCAAGAAAACACTGGAATGTCCCATTTGTCTGGACATTGTTGTTTCTCCAGTTGTTAACTGTACCGCTGGACATATCATTTGCAGTCTCTGTCGTCCGAAAGTAGACAAATGTGGGTTGTGTGGCAGTGTCTTTACTACTATCCGGAATTATCCTATTGAAGCTATCCTGGGTCTCATTGAAGTCAAATGTAGATATACCTTGTGCCAAATGCAAATGAAGGCAGATAAACTACGGGAGCATTTGGATACTTGTGATTTTAGGTAAGTCTAATATAATTTCCTTTATTCCTTTCTCAATTCCAATTTCCAGAAAATTAACCTATCGTTATTTCGTTCCAGACCAATCGCTTGCCACGAGTATTGTGTAGTCAAATGTACGGGGCAGTTAATTAATTTCGAAGATTATCCAAATCATTTAATGGAAGTTCACAAAACTCGATGTAAAACATCAGATGATCCTGAATTTCAACGAATCAATCTCTCAAATGCTCTGGAAGGTAAAGTTATCGAGTAAAACTTGTATAAACCCTCATAATTTGAAAAATTGCCGTTACTTCATTTCGTATTTTATACCAAGCGGAAATCGCTGCATATAACTATATGAAAAAACTGATTTGCTTTTTTAAACCTACTTCCTTTACTTAGTTAATGTTAAAACTAATCGCTGGTGGTTTGATATTTATTGCAGTGAAATGGCCAATTTTTCTTCTAAGTCATCGCAATGATACTTTTTTCCTGCATCGAAAATCAATTTTTCATAATCTGATGTGTTGGGTGTCCATGATGGCGCCAGAGCGTGAAGCAGTCAATAACTTATTTCGTCTTCGTATTCAACATCCTTATGACCTCAGGGTATGATCCTAACTATAGTTTCTGTTCAAGTGCTTTCTTAACTCATTGCCCTGCTAAGTTACAGTTTTAAGTTAGTTTAAGCCTCTTGATGAAGTAGTTGTGTACTTTCAAAGTTAAACTTTCTTACTACTCACTTAAGTACTTCTAACTTTATAAGTTTGATACTTTTTGCAATGTATTTTGAACGTTTTTGTTTTCTTTTAGAAATACATGGAGTGGAGTGTCCGTGCCAATTCCATTCATTCTACCCTGGAAGACATCAAAGAATCCGGTAATTGCGTTCACATTCCGTACGAAGCACTTATCCCTTATTGTGAAAGAAAAGTGGTCCATACTACAGGACAAGTTTTTGAATTTAAATGGACCATGAAGATTCTTATTGAAAGAACCACGGCTGTCCAGTCTTCTTCTCCCCCATCGTCACAAAGCCAAGAGGATGACAGCGGAATGGATAGTTCTGCTACCCACTATGATGATTCCCATGCCAGTCTCTCCTTTAATCAACAACTAAAACTTGACGGGGCGGAGTCAGATGTACTCGAAATGTCAATGACTGAAGTGCATCCTCCTGACACTTGATTGAGTAGACCAAAAAACCCTTCAAAGTTTCTATAAAAGTGAGTGACAGACAAGCAGTCAAAAACAGCAATATCTACCCAATCAGTTAAGTTTTGCAAATACCCAATTTTTACTAAAAAAAAATCCTCAATTCCTGAGTCAGAAAGTAACATCTCAGTTTCATTGTTCATGTAAATAAAAGCTGCTTATTGTTCACGTTAATTTCTTTCACAGGTTACAGGGACACCGCCACCTGGAGTTCTGCTACTTTTTACTAATTTAGTAATAATTTACTAATTCTCAGTTTCCTAATTTGGGTCATTTAGCATAGGTAAGGGGGCGTAAGTAAGCTAAGGGTCACCAAAGGTACTAGAAACCGATTGTTACGGGTGATTTACTGGATAATGGATTCTGAGAGCGAAGGATCGTGGCTCCTTCCTGGGAGGAGACATAGGGATCTCTTAAAGGATACGGTTGAGTAAATGTTATTCGGCTGGATCGCCCAGTCCTGTACATGAGGACTTGGCGATCCAATCCAATAAGAATCCAACCATCCAACAGTTGTGCCGACGCCACCACCGGTAAGGCCCTTGGGGTAGGAGGCCCTTGAGCCTGAGTAGCTCAGGCTGAGCTACCTTACCTTGTAACTTATGGTAGTTCCACCACTTGTTACCAACTTGTAAGGGGATGATTTTGGTACAGATTCCACAACCCAGGATCATGTGAATTCTAAGGCCGTGGACCGTGGCAGTGCGGCGGCGGTGGTTCATCTTGGATTCTTTGTTGGCAGGATGAGGGACGAAGAATAGTCAGGAGCTTCTCCATGCTTTTGTTAATCTATTTCTGGTAAAAGAACAATTGCTTCTAAGCTTTTTGTCCTCCCTGACACTTCTTTTTCATCCGGAGGGTACTCTCCTCCCTCGCCTTTCGCATTTTCTTTCTGGAAGGGCACGAAGAAAGTATTTGGCCAAGTGAGAAGTTGCAAGCCTCCCGTGGACTCCAAGGAGTGAAGTTGGGTCCATATACCAGAAACAGGGCGAAAGTCGACTCCTCCATCGCATCGTCCGAATATCCGAATATCCAAGAAAGAAAGATCCAAAGGAAGGTACCATGAACATATACCGTACCATCATCCTCCTGGCAAGGAGGGTTATACATTCAAGCATACCATAACCAAGGACATCTCATTACCACCAGCCACAATTCACAAAGACAAGGGGAGCCAGCCAGGAGCTTGAGAACGGTACTGCGACTACCATCATCGGTGAATAAACAAACGTTTAACAGGAAGTTGATTTGGGATTCCAGCTTGTTACCATTGAATGTTTTGTGGTTAGTGATGGTGTAGGTCGCAGTTTGTTTTCACAGTGACGCTCATCTTGTTGTGGTTACCTGTCCTACATCTCTTCAGTATCTCCTCCTTCGTCATCCTCCTACAGTAGGAGTCCTACGGTACAGGTACAACCGTTGACATTGGAATTCTGGAACGTCTGGTCTAAATCTGCCTCCTGATTCTGATCTGTCATCTGTGTGAAAGCGGTAATGATATGCTTCATCCTCAATCAGTTTAATTCAGCTTTTGGGGGAATAACAATCCATGGATCTACAAATGTATCATTAGAAGGAATATAAACTTAGAAGAGGTCAAGGCTCGAGTTCGGGAGGTCATGTGAGTAGCCCCATTGACAGAACTGGTAGTGAACTACCAGTTCTCGTTTTAAATCGTTATTCATTTGAAAAGTATCTTCCTCAAAGGAGTTTTTAAAGTCATTAGTTTGCAATGTCGTTTGGTCCGGTTTCGGCAGACGGACCAGCATAGGATTATCCTCAGGATGAGCCCCTAGCTCATCCTATGCTCATCTCGTGTTTGTACAGGATGTACAATATTATTTAGGTTTAGGCTTTTGGATTTAGGTTTAGGTTTAGGGTTTGACGTTTGACCTAGGTTTAGGATAAGGTGAACTTGGATAAGCATCTCCTGTTAGATTATGATTAGGTTTGTTTAAACCCTATTTTCAAGGTGAAGAAGGTCAAATGGTTGATGACCTTTTACTTCTTTGGAGTAGTGAATCATAGGGAGGTTAGGTATTAGGTATTTCTACTCCGGCCGGCTGCGGGCTGCCTCCTCCTCCGGGCCAACTAACTAGCCGATAACTTTGGGGATGTTCGGCTTGAGGGTTAGGAACTATAATCTTAAGTCTCGTCAATTCAATTATTGATATTCTAAATAATACGGTTGATATTCTGATCTGAAACGATTATTTTTTTACGTTCCGAAGCAACTGAAATTGATTAGCCCGGACGGACTGAAACAATCTGAAAAATTACGTTCTAAAGTAGTTGGACCGATATTCCTGGGAGCTGAAACGATAATGTGAAAAATTATGTTCTTAGTCGAGTGATATTCCAAAGAATTAGGTTATTCTTATTAGAAGTATTTACGAAGAATAATTAAGTTGGAGTTAATTATTTCAGCAGAAAATTTTTTAGTATGCGCTCTGCCGTTGTTCTGTTGAGCTTCTGGTGTTAAGCTGAACGATTTATTTTATTTCTAATTACAGTTCAAACATGGTCTAACGGCGCGGAAAAGTGTGTTAATTGAGGTTATAATTTTTTTTAGTTAATTTGGAATTAGTTAATTAATTTCTTGTTCTCATTACAGACTGACAATGGAGACCGACAAAGGCTGTGACACTTCATCCACCACTGCTTCCACAACATGCAATAATTCAAGCCCCACTAATACACCGGCCACAACCCCCCACGGCGTCTTCACGAGTAAGAAAATGTCAGAAACGTTTCTGCGTACACTGGAGTGTCCCGTGTGCCTGGAAATTGTGATCCCACCAGTGTTTAGCTGCACCCTGGGTCATATTATCTGCAGTATGTGTCGTCCAAAATTGGCCAAGTGTGGACTCTGTGGGAGTGCCTTTACAACAATTAGAAATTATCCTATCGAAGCTATGCTCGGCCTAGTTGAAACAGAATGCAGACACAATTCATGCTCCCTGACCCTTATGGCAGATAAAATGAAGGATCATTTATCCGTATGCGAGTATCGACCAATCCCTTGTCATGAAGCCACTGTCATGTCAGAATGCAAAGGTACCCTTGTCAATTTTGAAGACTACCCAAGACATTTGATGGACGTTCATGGAAAGAGCTACGTTGATCTTACGGTTGAATATCCAGAATTTGTTGTTTATGATGTCTCAACTACGTTCCACGGTGAGTTATACAGTCAAATATTGTCTCAATTGTTAAGATTAACTGTGCACCGCGCAGCCACGGTCCGATTCTAATTGCACCGTTGTTAATTTGATTAGCTTACGGCGATCGTCGGTCCGAGCTTCGTGCGCCGTTGTCCGATAAACGTTTTACATTTGTAATTGAAATTCCGCTTTAGCCGCAATGGCGCTTATTAACGCTTCGTTTTTTGGCCAGTCTAAAAAAAAAACTGTTCATTGAAGTAGTGAGAAACAGTTGACCGAACCTAACCTTTGACCTTATTTGATTTTGTCATAGGTTCCCAATTACTTGGTGTGATGAACTACAAAGGTAAAACGTTCTTCCTACGTCGTGATTACGTTTACCCAAGGCACTACGCAATGTGTTGGGTTACTGTCATGGCTCCGGAACAAGAATCCCGGAAATATACATTTCATCTCAAAATTATGGACCCAAAGGATCACAGGGTAAGTTTTAGTCTAAGGCCCTAAAAACCCGAACTAACACGTTACCGATACTTAAGTTTTCGGTTAATCCTATAGTGGTTTACCGTCAGCTTGATCACCAGGTTTAGGTTAAGAGTTTAATTATAGGTCCTAAAAACCCTACGATTATTACCGGCACGCTAAAGTTAGGTGTCAGGTTAAGCTCACTGAATCACACCGTTAACCGTTACCTTGGGTTAAAAAAAAAACCCTAACCATAACCTGTTTATCATGGTATGTAGACGTTTAACCTTGTGACCTTTGTTTCCAGAGGTCAATGGAGTGGAGAATCCGTGCCCATTCAATTCAAGTCTCAGCAGAGAATATGAAGAATTCGGGAGACTGTGCCTTCATTCCTTATGGTAAATCTATTAATGATGATTTTTAGAGTTAGGATTCGTCCCTAATCGTAAATATAACCCTATAAACCCTAAAACCAAACATTATAATGCATTTTTTAAAATTTAGATGCCCTTATACCCTTTTGTGAACGTAAATATATTCCTACCCCAAATGGTCAACTATGGGAATACAAGTGGTCCATGGTTGGTAAAGTGTCCGAGTATGAACTTCCCCCGGGGTCAACACCCTCTCATTCTATTAGCCAAATTACGTCATCTAATTTCGTACCTTCGGGAAATTGTGCTGGAGCACAGGTCAATCCACTCAATTTATGTTCCAGTTCTGGCTCTTCCAATGGGTCAAACTCTGGGTCAAGTACTACTGCTCAAGCACTTCTACTCAATCCACCTTCATCAACTACACCTAGCGCCTACAATCATTCTTCCTTCAACTATACTCCATCACCCCTTCCAAATTCTATCAGTTTCTCTACAGGGTCAGGGTCATCGGGGTCAGGCAACCCTGCCTTTCGTATAGGTCATCCACACGTCAGATCACATTCGTCATCAACTCCTACAGGATTCTCATTTACATTTCCATCAGTTGACATGGGATTTCCGGCTACTGCCATGCCTACTTTTGGTCCTCGATACTGAAAAAATTCAAGAATTTTTCAATGCGAAGAAGGCAACTAAGAAAACTAAGACTGCAAATAATTGAAATTAGGAAAGCAATAATTCAAAAAATTCAAAAAATAATCGATCACTGAAACCGATTAGCTGAAACGGATCGCACCGTAGCAGATTGGATCAGTTTATCGATCATCAAGCCAGTTTATGAAGTTTTTGGACAATTTATATTAATTTGTGGCTCAATTTATGTTCCTCTATGCGCCTGCATCAGCATTGCGCAGTTATCATCCAACCAACTTAAATTAATATTTGCAACTAGATTATTTAATCGTGCGTTCACATTCCAAGAGATCGCCATTTTGTTTTGCCTGTAAGATAAATTTTAATATAGATTTTTAAATTCTATAATTAATTATAATTATTACGCCTACGTTTTTAATTTGTAGTATTGTTTATTAAGTACTCGAAAGTTCCTGGATTGCATACGACACATTTATCCTTGTTTTTAGATAAACGTCTAAGGCTTGTTTTCAACATTTTTTTTTATATTCAATCAATTTTTATCCCTTCTGTAGTCTTGCATGTTAATAATCGAAACGTGTGATACATTTACTGGAATCTATTTCATTAAACTGGGAATTAATTAAAGTAAAACGTTAAAGTATTATTGTCCTCAGTAAGAAGCATTACGTAGGAGTATGGATATATCCATACTTCTAGTGCGTCTCGTCAGCGACAGCCGCAATCCTAATCGTCTTGTATTAGGATTGATGCTGGGGTGATTCTGTATCAGCTGCTGACTCCGCCACCGCGGTTTCTGCCAACTTTTTTTTAATTAACGACGGTTTAGCAGTACTCACGCAGAAATTATCAGAAATATAGAATCGAAGGAGATCATTTCTACTTGCTTCTGGTGCGGAATCAATTCCAATTCTCTTTGCCTCAATTATTTCAAAACTTCTGTCACGGTATTTTGCTTCTTCGTTTTCCTCAATCCAGAGTAACGGCGAGGATGTCAGGTCCAATTGATCACAAGTTGATTTCTCAATATTCAGGGCCTGAAACCAAGGATCGCCAAATGAAAATGTAACGAATCTGCGCAAGGTACGTAATCACAGTTAACTTAATATCGTTTTACCTTGCACAATTTCCCTGGACCGTTCCCCAATTCATGTGTCTTGAATTTTGATTTCTGCTTGACTGTAGAGCCTGGTACTTCAACTTCATTTTTATTTCCGGCTTCAGGATTCTCTGTAGCGGCTAATATGGGTGGAACTTCGGTCGTGGATGATTCTCGACCACGTGACCGTGTTGCTCTTTCAGGGACGGAATCTGCAGTATGGGTAGATGGTGGATTCTTCTTCGGTTTCTTGAGTAGCCGAAAGTATTCCATAAGTTGCAAATCCTCATCTTGGCCCCCCTTGGGTTCAATTGCTCGAAGTAGACATGCAGACCCTGGAACTTGTCGTGGTTAATAATAACCGTTAATAGTGAATATTGGTTAAGACGGTTATACGATTAACCTAAACTGTTATAAAATTGTTTTAATATACTTACGAAGTGCTGAAATGTTGATCATATTGAAGACACCATAGGTCAAGTATACCCAAGTAGTTCCTGCCTCCATGAAAATTCCAGCATTTTTGTCGGTTTGCTTCGTTATAAAGCAATGAGCATTAAGGGAAGAAGCTTCCTCAGTTCCTGGATATGCTTCCGTTTCGACAATTGTACCACGAAGGATTTTTCTAGTAGGAAGGTATCGGACAAGTACTTTTCCTAGGAGGGCCTTGGCAAGGTCAATGCTACTCTGGAAGTAAAAATCACGTCCAAGTCTTCCCTGACCCTGACTACCTTGAACTTGCTCCATTACGTGAACAACCTTTTGGATATTTTGACGCTTCATGGCCACCAATCACTACGCACAAGCGTGGTAAATAACATACAATCTTTGAAAACACAGAGGTCAAAGGTTGCTCTAATCAGGGAGTTCGCGAGTATTTTTTAATTACTGGTGAATTGAAATTAAAATTAAATATGTATCCAAATGTCAAAATGTAAACATTCGTTCGCGCGTCACAGTTCAAATTCACTTTCTCATGTGCGTTTTTTTTTAAGAATATCAAAACAAAGATCAAGTTAAATTGTTTACTCAATCGTTCTTTTACCCTTGAAATATTATTTAAT